>OMNN01052291.1:0-14449 GCA_900302755.1 Chromis chromis
TGTGGGGGGGAGCTTATGAGTAATTTTCTTAAATTAAAGAAGATGTTGTTTCAGTGCAGAGGATTCATGCCTGTTTGAACCACTGAGTCAGGTTTATTTTCACACTTAAAATATTTTTGTGTTTTTTAGTATATTAGCATATCTACAAATCAAAGTTCTGAAGTCTGAAATAAGGAGCCAAATTACACATATGTTTTTGCAGAAGTACTTAAACAGATGTACTTCTTTTTCACCCTTTTCTGTTGCAATTTTTTAAAAAGGGGCAGTGATTGGGGTGGTCCACATTTAATTGGTCTATAACATCAAGTAAAAAATCCTGAGTTCTCCCACAGTATCAGAGCCAGGAGATCAGTCACTGGCTGCCTAGCTCAGCTCAGTACAACCTGTGACCCTGACTAATAAATGCCACTTTTCACACTGGTGTGCATCCAGGTCTATTACAGGCCCTGTGCAGCAGAGTATCACACACATACAAATGGCCATTTCCCCTTGGAATTGTCATTAATGAGGATAATTTGAAGTGAGGTTGACATCCAGCCCAGAGCCAAACCTTGTTGGTTCCAAACACTCCTGCAGCATGGATGCCTTTGAGCACACTCCAAACCCTTTCCTCAAATTGGAGCTGTATCCAAAGAAAAAATGACACAATTACCACTCGGTCTTGGAGGAGCTCCATGCTTCATGTTGAACGTTACATATTGCAGTAAAGTCATGTGTGACGCATACTTGTGCTGGTACATAATGGTTGAAATGGTCAACATAAGATAACTTTGTCCTTATGCTCTTCCCATTCAGCTTTCTGTCTCTACTTGTCCATCATGCCAAGTCTCTTACCCACTTTAAAGTGCCCCTCTCTTCAGTTTTCATGCTTTCCCTTTCTTGCTGTTCCCTGTGGTGTGATGTGATTAACTGTGGTGTGCTGGGTAGGCCCCTCCTTGGACTTCCTTGGAAGAAACCATAGCTTTAGTGGGTTTTTGAGCTTGGATGAACGCTGACTGGGTATCGGTTACCTCTGGCATGCTGAGGATGCGTGGGTTCCCAGTGACCATGACGTCGATCCACTCAGCTTTGCTTGCACAGGAGAAATGGTGGGAATCCGCTACTTTGCCTTCTCTCTGTATTTTCCACAATTGTTCTTTATGGAGGCAACCTATTTTCCAACAGGTTTTCACTTTCTAATGTGTCATGGGATTTACCTTGATTTTATTATGACTGTATTTTCCCAAGTAAGAACTTTATCAATACATCAGCTGCAAATTGATGGTGACATGAAAGTTACGTACTTCCTAAAAATCATAAAACCCACAGCAGAGTTGCTGGTTTATTCATGGTGACAGCCTTGATTGGCAAGATGACATAGATGAGGCAGTTGCATGGCAAACCATCCCTCAGTCTGAGGCCTGGGCAAGCACCCTCTCTCACCCTCTTCAACCCTCGCCTCTCTCGCCCTCTCCTAATCCTCATTGAGAAGTAGAAGGGGAGACTCGGGAAGCAGGAGAGGATGAGGAGGAAAAGGAGGAGGGAAGCAACAGAACAGGCCAAAGGCTCCACTGACATCCATGGGAATCTGCAGATCCATTCAGTGGTAATTATCAGCATCAATGCAGAGAGGCAGCGGCGAGGCAAGGGGTGGGGGCAAGTGGGTGTGGGAGAGTTTTTGGGGATGGGGTTGGGCAGAAAGAAGGGGCGTGGGGGAGGGTCTGTCCAAGATGGAAATGATGGTGTATCAGTAGGAGGCTGCACTGAGAGTGAGTGTAGGAGAGGCGGTGATGTAGAAAGTAGTGTGGGTTTCAATTTTGGCAAAGATGACGTGAGCTTGACCTTATGAGCAAGCACATTTTGATTCAGAGCAGCATTTCCCTTTACTCCACATCTGGTCTCTACAGAAGTGATTACAAGGAAATACGTATTTATAGACAGATGAGCTATACAGTGCATGATCAAATGTGTAAGCAGTGATCATGAACATTTTATCTCTAAATAAAGCCATTTGTCACTTAGTTTGTATGTTTCAAGTCGCACATATGAGTGAGAGCTTTTACTCACTTACAGTTTGTGGTAATTAGTTTCTCATACTGACAGATATAAGATTTACGGATTTGTTGTTGAGTACTTTTCCTTCTAAACACACGCGTTATTTTTGAAAGTATAGTATGGATGTGTGACAGAGTTAAAGAATTCATGAGCATGCGTTCGCTGCCTGTGTGAAACAAAGGGGCACGCTACATGTTCTCAAGTCCAGGATGCCAGCACTCTGTCCACCCTACATCATACATCACTCAGACAGGCCATTTCACTCCTGGATTCAGAATTCAGGCTCAGAGACCACCTCAAACACTCTGGTTTGTCCCCGCTTGGTGAGAACGTCACTCCCAGCCCGCTGAACGCCATGTTTGAACTTTGGCCAACTGGCAGAGCCAAATCTGTCCAACGGGGGAAAATGATGACAAATTATTTTTATTTCCTCCCCCCTTTTTTTCATGGGAAAATCTGAAAGTTTTCCAGCAGAGGGAGATTCACCACAGCAGCTTTTAGTGGCTTGACCTTTACTGATTGGCAAAGAGGAAGGATTAGATTTAAATGGAAGACAGTAACATTTGTAGAGGTGCGTTTTCTCCAACAGTGTTGCTCATTTCTTTTCTCTGTGAAAGGAAGGTCAAGTCAGAGGTCGGGTCAACACTTCGTTAGAAGGTCTGGGGATGTTCTGGAGTTTACACAGGGAAACACTGGCAGATAGAGATGTCTCATTATGCTTCTGGTGAATTTAGACAGATGGTGTCAACCTGTCAAGAGATAAATGATGTCTTAATGTGACAGAAAGAAGTTTTCCACATTATTTTTGTAAAATGCACACAAGGATGAACAGGTATGAAAACAAATCTACCAATTGCTGAAAGTTATAATCATTTCTAGTTATCACAGTTAAAAGTATGGAATGTAAAATGCCTAAAAACACATAATGGAACTATATGTGACTTCTGTGACACTTTCTAAACTGCTTCACATCCTCATGTAATCAGATATGACATACTTTGGTGTACTTTTTCTTTATCTCTTGCCTCTGTATCTCTCTCTCTCTCTTTTTTTTACATACTAAATACTATATACTAAAATAACAAAACCATCAGTGTTGGCTACAACACTCCACAACCACTCCATCATTAGTTATATAATAGAATTAATTTCCAATAAACTCAGCAACTTTCCTCAGATTTAGTGACTGTATTCATAGCTGTAAGATGTGATCTCAACTTAATTTAGGATCTCTCTCTTTTTTTTTTTTTTTTGCACTGACCAATGTGGTGACCACTTGCTGCCTTCCACACTGTGGGAATCTTTTGGTCAGGGAAAGGAGTGACCCTTGACACACACACACACAAAGTTCCTTTTTACATGTAGCACTTGAATTTTGTTTCCTGATGCGTAAAGCTGGCAGAAGGGTGACGAACAAGAAGAACTCTCACGGCCATCCATCACAATGATAGCGCAAACAGACTGGCGGTGGTGTCATGTAGTGGCACTGCGGTTTCTCCTGTGTTTTTCTACTTAAAGTCTGAGCACAGATCTGCTATAAAAAAAAACCCGCTGTAGGTATTGCACATACCCACAGACATATATCTCACACAGCCAATCACTGTGCCAGATAAGGCCTGTCATTCCTGTGTCTGGGCTGGTCGATAGCCATCAGCTCTGAGGGTAGTGAGCCCCTGTTTACACAGCCAGTGAAGCCCTCAGCACCAACACACACACATGATGCAGCTGCTTCACTCCATTGCACATGCATCTACGCCAGGATAACAGTTGGACAGCCATATTTGCACACAGACAAGGCCATAACAGATAGGGAAAAAATCTACACCATTCATTCCTTTACTACTTTCTATGAGGGACCACGGTGCACACTTTACACCAGTGTTTATATAATGTGCAGAAAAGTGAGAAATTAGCTAAATCAAATACCAGAATGATAATAAGCACCACAATGACTCTAATAAGCCTTTATATTCATATAAACAATGGCTGATAATAACACCAAAGATGATAACGGTCAAATTCAACCTGCACCCTGCAAGCAGAAATCTGACACAGATTAAGGCCTGCTTTTATCTTGACACAGAGGATGATCAAAATACTGCAGACTCAGGGTTTTTCTTCTCTTGTGTTTGTATTTCAAAGGCAGCTTTGTCTTCCTGTTCATCCTGCTTGAAATGTAGCCCAGAAAAGTTGATGTTGTGTGATCTTATCAGAGTCCCCAGAATATTCCTTTTCCTCACCAGAAACTTTAAACGCTTCCTACTTCTTCGAAAGCTCTGGGGTCAAAACTATTCATAATTCTTTATGATATACTACGTGTGATGCTTTTTGAGTGCACCGTGTCTTGAGCAAAATGAGCAACATGTTTAAAAAATGATCACATTTGTATAGTATTTATTATTATTGTTCCAAGGATTTTAAAGTCATCAAATTAGGCACATTACTTGCAAAAACAGTAAAAACAAAAACAACAACAACAACAACAACAACAACAACAAAAACAACAGTTAAAGTGAGGGTAAATGAAAGAAAAAACATTTATTCTAAAAATAAAAAAAACCCTCACTGTTATTAAATGAATGTAAAGTTTAAAATGATAAACTTATCATGTGGCATATGAGTCCAGAGTGGTAACCTCAAAGGAGAATCTTCAATGGTGACACTTCAACGTTGTCCAAATGATAATGCTAATTTCAAAACCTAACACATTACGAATCATCATGACACGTTTAAAGCATCTGTGCAGTATTTCTACAAATCATTTTAAAATGTCTGGACACGACTCAGCAAGTCCATTTGCTAAAGCAACACAGTAACTGAGCAGAGCTACTCCCCAGAGTTTACTTCAACTGTGTTAAAGTACAAACATGAATTCACCCATTTAGAAATAAATGATTTTGATGGAGAAAACTTCCAGTCAGTGAGGGTCAGTGGCAACATGCAAAACATCATACAACCTGATCGGGCAAAGTTAAGTGCTAAAGCCCCTACCTCCCCCCTATTCCAACCCCAAAGACCAGACCCTCTGAATATGGATGTTTTGTGTGACATGCTCATATGCTGAGGCACGTTTTGATTTTGTGGGGCCTGCAGGAACACACATCAATCTCTGACACTGAGTAGTGTTTTAGGGTTGGTGCCTGATGTGTGCAAAATTTTCCAACAGTTAACTCCACGTGCCCACTTTCTGGGGATGGGTTTGTGTGGGAGAGTAGGATCGGGGGCCTGTGTGTCTCACAGCCTCTCCTGAAAATCTAGTTTACAACACTCTTGCGCCAAAATGCCGCCTACAGTGACTGTTCATTTTGTACACAGCTCAGTTTGATAAAATGCAGGAGCCTCTAATTGTGCATGTGTTGCTTTGTTTGCGTGCTTCTGTCAGGTGTGTTTTAGTATAATTTCTTGCGTGGAAGGATTCAGCTCTTTCTGTGAAGTTTCATTGTGCTCGCTGGTGGGTAAAAAAGCATTCCCACATCAAATCCTCCTGAGAATGGCTATTAGCAAACTGTCCCATCTCCACCTGAAACTGCTTGAATGACATTGTCATCTTTGCAGGTTGGTGTAATTTGGCACCTGTTGGGATCAGATCCAGTTTCTCATGGGATATAATACAAATAGGAATTCACACTCTGACTGAACTACTTTCATATTCAGTTTGTTTTTTTGTGTGTTGTGAGAAAGCAGCTTAACTACCATTTAATTAGCCTGTTATCAGTTATGCAACTTTTACTTACCTTTTAAAGACAAAATCTAAGAGACCAAAAGCAAATTCAGTTTGATCCCACTGTGGAACTTTTGACATAGAATAACACCATTAATTGCCCCTTGGTTATGTCAAGCTATCTTTCCTGTTTATATGCAGTCTTCTTATATTTCAACCTCTGAATTCATTTATGGCACCTCGGAACTCCCCTGAGAGGGAAAGCAAGAGATGGACTTATTCAGTATATGAGAAAGGGGGAAGTGACAGTATCTTTGTGGTGTAGACTGGGAAAAGTCATCTTAGCTATCACAAGAATCCTTCCAGTATAGCAATGTGCTTAACTCTTGTTTATGTGTTTACAGCCAGGGCATGTTAGAGTCACTCAGCGAGTCAGTGGACATGGGTGTGAAGCTGTGGCTTCACAGCTGGAGCCAAGGTTCGCATATCACATGATTAGCGTGGTGGCCGTAATAACAGTGGTGGTGGCGGGGTTACCAAGGGGTTATGATCGGCTGAGGAAGAGTCAGAGTTTATTGCCTAGGGGGGTGGGGGACTGCAATGTTTCTTCGGTTTCACATCCAGAACTAATTCAGAAATTGGTATCATTTAAAGTCATTTAAAGACGTTATTTATGGCTGCTTTATAAGACTACATAAAAATGTGAAAACTTCCTTTTATGGGGGGGATAGTTCTAAATGAACATAAAAAAGTGCTTAGTATGATTGATAAACACGGAGTGTGGGATGGATGGGAGTGAAATAGTGTCCTGGGACTGCAGCACATCCTGTCAGCTGAGCTCCCTCTCTATCTCTCCCTCCATCCTTCCCTCCTCTGCTCCTCTGAACAGCTGGTGCTCCCCACTGCATGCAGGGTGATGTGTGGGTTGAAGTGGTCTCTCCTCGGAGTCTCCAGCTGAACCGGGGCTCGGCCTGGAGTAGTGCTCTGGGGTTACCTGACCTTTTGACCAGTGGGCTAACCTCTTAGCTTCATCTCTCCCCAGGGCCAAACTCATAGCCATACTGAACACATTAACCCACTGACCCCCTCTGTCCTCCTTATTGATACATGGGACACTTTTTTTTAACTCAGTAGTAACAATAGCTATTATTACATGTCTCAAGACACTCATTTGCAAATATAAAATGTTAAATGTGATGATGAAACAAGAGTTGACCAAGAAGTGGACCCTCTGCATGTGAGTGGAAATTCATAGTATGCTTAGTTGACAGGGGCAGTTTAGGACACACTCACACCAACAGTGGGCTCAAAGTCTGTTCAGCTAGACTTAGCAGTAACTGTTCAGCAGCTTCTGATTGAAGTTGAAGACTGAGTTTCGAGGCCTGCAGGCTGCAGGGCTGCCAGGCTGGTCAGGTGCAAGGCTTGGGGCTGGGTGACTGCCACAGGGTAGCACCACTCCTCCCTCAGCCCCTGATCTGCCCAGCGTGCACAGGACTTAGGGCAAAAGCCGGGGATTATCTCCACTGCACTTCCACCATACCACCCACTGCCTCCTCGCAATGTAACATTATGCAGTACCTCACCTCCTCCCTTCCCCTCCCCTCTAACCTGTAACTGCATAATGCCAGACAGGACACCCACACGCACATGCAGCCAAGCACTTTCTGAGAATATAACAATAATAGATGTTTGCCAACGGTGCTTGAACACTTGTGCTTTATTGTTCTTTATTAGTTAAACCTCCCGTGGCAGACAGGAAACTATACTTGTTTTTCATGTTCTGTCTAATTCATCCATGGTAACTCACTCATCACTCAGTAATCAAGTCAGACAGCATTTGAAAAAAAGGCAATAATGTAAGATTGACATGTCAAGATAAGAAAGGTTTATTGTGACTGTGCTGAATGTCATCATTTTAGATGCCTTGTCTGTACTGCTATAAATCTAACCAAACACTAAATCCATGGTAAACTTTATGAAAATTATTTCCTGAAAAAAAAAAAGGTTTTTATATACCTGCACATACAAACACTTCTTTAAGTTTTGCCTAACAGGGTTGCATCTCAGCTTTTTAATATGGGTTGCATGATTAGACAGATTCTTTTGTTAGTTAAAGGGTTAAGGATGGATCCTTGCTGTGAAAGAGATGACAGAGGGAACCAAAGACCTCTACCTTACTCTCTGTAGGGCTTCTCTCCACAGGACTCTGCTTTAAAGGGGAGCTTATGTTTCATTTCCTCATAACTCATGGCCTACTGTGCGCTCTCTATCTCCCAAGATTCTTTCTCTCTGCCTCTATGCTTCTCTTTCTGTCGTACCTCCACAAAAACTCAGGCTCTAATGAGCTGCCTCTCACTCTCTCATGATGTCATGTATGAGTGCTGACAAGCATCTTGTCTCTGTGAGGGTTGAAAAACAAACAGTAGCTGAATAAGACGACTACTGATCGAGACATAAATCAGCCCTCTCAATCAGATGACATCAGTTAGCCTGTGGCTGACCCTGCAACGCAGCAACAAAAGGTTGGAGAGAAAAGAAACTGTGGACTTATACATGTAAAATGAAGAGATATATTTCTGGTTGGGAAAGAAAGATACAAAAAGATTAAGGGAATTACTCATTGTGTTGGAAAAGAGATGTATCTCCTACAGTGATTCAATTCATTGTTTTCATTCAAGTTTTTTGGCGTTGGTGTTTTTTTTACCATGTCTGTCTTTAAGAGTTTGCGCTCATGATTTGTGTCTGTATCTCCAAGGCAGGCCAAAAGCTGCAGAGTTGCAGCTGCGGGGTGGGATCCACTTGGCATAGTGACATACTTTGTGTGTTAAAGCTGGATGTGTGAAGGAGATGTGTACCATTCCCTGTGCATTTCTTCACATGGTGATGTAAATTGATATCAAAAAGATTACTGCCGTATTTAAAAAACACATGCAGAGCAGCTTTGTACTGTCTCCTCTGCTCAGGTTTAGACAAGCTAAAATGGCCTCCAAGAAAGTGGATATGCAGTGACTTGTTCTCACAGTGCTGCCTGCTGCAAACTTTGGCTCCAGGGTAGAGGTGGCAGCGAGCGAGTATGCACGTACATGCTTGTGCATCTTAACAGAGGATGGAGTGGCAAGGAGCACAGGCAACAAATCATGGGCCTGATGCCAGGTGAGATAATGACATTGTCGAAAAGAATTTTGGGTAATGTGGCAATAGTAGCATGTGGAAACAATGATGTCACCAAGGCATTTGTCTGCTAAAGGTGGACTCTTTAACTCGACAAGAAGACATGAAGGAGGAGGAAGGAGAGATAAGGGTTAGACGGTGCTCAGCAGGGTTGTAGGTTAGATAGAGGGGAGTTTATGCAAGCGTGCGATCACAGAGAAGACTGTGATGGATGTGATATGGAAGGGATTACGTGTTATTTAACTTGTTCTTGTATGCAGTTGTGCATAAGTGTATGGTATATCTACGGTATATGCAGAGCATGGAGGCATAGTGTACTGCATAGGAGATTTATCATAGACCATCTCTACTTCTCCCCCTCCTCTTTCCCTTGTCTCCTAAGCGTGGCCTCTGTAAACCCATTATACAGGCACGTACCTCCCTTCACCTGCCCATGCAACCACATTACCCTCATACACTGTTGGCAAATGGCCAGGTGGGCAGTGTGGACACTAAATTTGCCTGCGTTGCCAAATACCAACACCTGTTAACACACAATGATGTTAGCAGCTCCACAGCCTCACTTTTTAACAGCACATAGCATTTTAAACTGGTGAGGTTTAAAACTATGTGTACCATTCAGACCAGCAACTCCAAAGGAAAGTCAGGTTAATTCTGCCTTCTAATTTTTATTAAGTAGACACACAGCACTCCTCAAACAGAATCAGGAAGTGTTGTAAAGTTCAGACAAAGATCTTAACTCTACTGGATCAGCAAGATCAGGATTTACAAAAGACAACCCATTTATCTAAACTGGTTTCAGGTTTGGCATCCCTTTGTCTAATTAATCTTGTGTCTACTGCTTTAATGGTTGACAGCAAGCATTGAGCAATCCCTTGTTCAAAGCTTACAGAAGACTTAACCAGACAAAACAACCTCATTCCATATAACTTAGCAATGTGACTGAGTATCATTGTGTACAAATTAAATGTAGATACAATGCATGATGGGGTGTGATTGCAAAAGGGTTAGCACAATTTAGACACATCACTTCAATGGTGTACTTTGGATCTTTGAGTGAGGGTTTCCTGCAGTTTGAGGTGAAACTGAAGGCCTTGCAGTCTAGGTGGGCCTACTGTGTTAGCATAGCTCTGACAGCACCTGGGACTGTTTAGCATTCTGGCTAGAGCTAGATCGAGCTGCTGGACAAAGTTCAGCTCTGTGGGAGAGGAGTAAAATTTACAAAGAGAGAAAGGGCTTTCTAATGTAAGTATGACGGCAATGTTGCCACATGTCCCACCAATGTTCTCAGACCTACAAATCAATTCACACATGCACAGCTTAACGTCTCACTTTCTATACATCACATACAGTGACAGTGAAGTCTACTGCATGTAGCTGGCAGGTGGCAAAAATAATATTTTAAAAAAATAGCTACAAAAATATGTAGACAACATTTTCAAGGAAAAAACTATAAAACATAGCTGTCATATTAATAACTAGATGGCTTGTACAAATCAAATGTTACTGTTATGCTTGTAAATTTGCCAACAAAGTCACCAGTGATGAAATTAGCAGTTACATTTCAGAGAATGGGACATGCTTTGACCTTACCACCCTCATCGGTGGAATAGGATTTAAGACTGAAGCACACTATATAACCAACTCATTCATCAATCATTTTTCCATCATCATTTTTCCTTTTTTCTCATTTGTCTCTGAGCAAGATGTATTCTATCACTGATTTAGTTTATCCACTAAGGGTACTGTTCCTTAATCCCAAAAAGGTCCTTCCCTTTGCTCTCACATGCAGCCTTACTTTTCACATTAGTGCAGGGTTAGAGCACTGGTTTCACCTCAATAGCCAGTTGGCTGTGATCCTTGTTCCGGCTCCAGCTTCTGCACCAACACCGCAGCATGGCAGCTCAGTCCAAAAGGGGTTTCGCAGACTAAGGGTCTGGGTCAGAAAGAGGGGTTTCTCTCTTGTGACGCAATCATGCCACAAGCCAGTGTAAGCCTTGTTTGCTGGATGGATGGGGCGACGTTCTGCCTTGACCAGTGTTGACCCGACTAGACAACCACAAGTACTTGGCTGGCTCTGGCTCATTTTTGGGCTGCCAGCCCACCTCCATGTTCTGTGCTTCTTTGGGCTTTTTTGATCCGTCCCAAACAAAACCACAAAAGTGCAGGGGCTGATGCAGTGAGGCTGTTGAGCAGCTCTACCTCTCCGCACAGCAGTGAGGTCATAGACTGTATGCCCCAGCCTAATACTTGGCATGTTGCATGGGAGCTGTCTTTGAATCTCTCTCAGCACTAGTACCTCCTATCCCCTCTTCTTCTTAATCTGCTCCCCTTCCTCTCCTCTATCACCCGACTTTCTTTCAGAGATCTGACATCCTAACACCTCATCATCCTCCTGGTCTAGAGAAGAGGCAGGGGAACATATGTTATCTATATTGTGGTTATATATTTCTCATCTTTGAATCCCTCCCATCCATGCATGCTGCACCAGCTTTCCCACACAGCAAAAATCATTAGTGTGTCTGCATCTTGGCATTAGAAGATGGTGTGATGACGTGATATGTTAGCATAACATCAGCACTGCCAAGTGGCCTATATGGTAAGGCGAAGAGGCTTTTATATCTGGGTACTGTTACACGTCACAGAAGAGTATCAACTCTTGAGCCAAACCTCTAGCTCCCTAAGAAGGCACCATATTCCTCATGTTTCTTCAGCACTGTATTGTTGAACTGGACATAAAGCATTTTTGACATCACGTTTAGATAGACACAAAGACAGAGAGACTTACTGGATGGTGAGGGTGTTGGTTTGCATGTCGAGTGACACAAAGACTTCTCTCAGGGGACAAGAGGAAGCTGATAAGTGGCAATGTGGTAAAATAGAATGGATGAATCCTGAAAATGAGATATTTTGCACATTAGGTCCAGATTTCAAGAACTTGCTTTGACAACGTTGCCCAGTGCAACAACATACGCCAAGCAGTTGTAAATAGGAGAAAGGAGATCTTTAGATTTCCTTCCATGTCTGCTCTGCAGTGACTTGCACACGGAAGACTGTAACACTTCCACAGCTCGGTTACTGCCTGGGCAAGCTCCAAGGGCAATTTTCTTGTACCATTCTGTGCTGAATAGTAAAATCCCTCTGTTGTTCAAACTGTGCTGAACTTTTATACATGATGGGACATGCACAGCTTGGGAACATATTGCTTGTCAGTCATACATTACCTTGTTCTAACACCTTCACAGACACAAAGGTGCCAGTATTGTTTCTATAATGCTCCCTCTTCTCAGGGTTTAATTCTTTATTTTACAGTGAGAGGGAAAAAAACGCACTTCCTGCGTTAGAACGTGTCATGTTTCTGTCTCACACAAACAGTCCCTTGTCTTGCAGTGCAATTTACCTGTCCCATAGCCATAAGGGCTGTTGTTCCCCTTCGCTTCGCCAGGGCACAGAGCACAGTTCACTGGGAGGACAGGCTATATAGATGTTGTCTTGGTGATACACAACCACTTGAGTATGAGACAGGATTCAAATTATGGGATGTCATGTATGACAGTAGTCAGTAAGAGGGAACAACACAACTGTAAAATGTTTCTCCGGTGACTTAAGCAACGCTGTCTTGAGTTTCACAAAGGTTTTCGAGGATTTGAGATTCAGGCATTTTTTGTTGTGGAGCATAAAACAAACTTTAATCTCCTCAAAATACACACAATCAGATAAAATACGCAAAATAATTGCTTTGTAAGATGGACTTAATGTACTTGTAAATCTAAAGGACTACTGTTTGCAGCCCAGTAGTGTGAGTATTGAGTTGCCTTGCCAGGTCTGGTGCCACAGTAATAAGTACGTGAGCCCCACCCTGCTCTGACTGCCTACTGTGTCGAAGGCCTTAGGCCAAGGGTAATGAAAAAGCATATGAATATACACTGCTCAGACTTGTTTGGCCTGTCACTGTAGCTGGAGAGTATCAGTCCAAAGGAGCTGTCAGCAGCTCTGTATCTGATGACTCTACACACATTGTGTGTGTGTGCGTTTGCACACTGGCATGGATTTTCATGCATGTGTCAGATCTGTGTGAATGAGCAAAGATGAGTGATTAAGAAAAATAAAGTGCATGCATATGCGTATACATTATCCTACATTTATATGTTGGCATAGCACCATGCACGGCTCCTCTTCCAAGAGTGCTTTAACTGTCGTGGTTCATTAACAGATTGGATCCAGCAAGATTTTCAAACCCCATTCATGCCTCGATATGTAACTATTTCATTGTGCGTCACTTGAAACGCCTCTTCCTAAATTCACCATGAATCTGTCAGCAGATTGCGGCCGTTCCAATTCTTACCAGCTACTTTATTATCCTACCGCCTGAGAAATTAAGAGAAAAATTAAGGGGGGCGGGAGAGAATGAGATGAAAGAACTTGGGTGGGGGTTCCAAAGTTTTATGGTATTATCCTGCTTGTAAAAGTACACTGGTGATGATTTCACATTGATGGAAAATTATTCATAAATCACGTAGCTGCACTATGACAAATCTCTCAGAGGCTCCACTTACAGGACCATGGCTTGTTAATAGAAAGGGTTGTCAGAACACATTTAAAGAGAAAGATGCAAAGTGTGACGGATTATACAAGAGGAAGATGGAGGAAATATGTAAAGCTGATTTCAAGTCTGCAACATTGGTTTATGAACAAATCAAATATAGATAAATGGTTCTGCTGGCCAGTTGGGCTTTTCTGGAGTCTGCACGTCCTTCACATACCTGTTTGGATTTTCACTGGGTTGATTGTTAACTAAATTTCCTGTAGATGCCAATGTGGGCATAAATGGTTATCTTGTCTCTATTTGACAACGTGATTGTTGTTGATACGATGTCAGCCGGGATAGGCTCTTGTCCCCCGGGACCCTCAAAGGATAAGCCAAGAGCATATAACTAATGGATGGATGGATGTTGAATGATACTGAGACAGAAGTGATTAACATAACAGATATTCTGTCGAGACAACCTCAAAATCAAAGATAAGCAGCTTATGGACAAGCATTGTTTGTACAGGTTTTGTGATTTACACTGCGTGCACCATATGCATTAGTCCCATTGAATTATCATGCTGTCTGATTAAGTGGAGCGATGTCTGTATGAATCATATGTGTCAAACAACATAATCCATACTGATCTCAAGCTTTCCTCCCACTCTGTCTTATGTTAGACTGAGGACTGCGGCAACACTGCTCACTGAAAAGGGGGTGGGGACATGTTAACACATCTGCATGTGCAATAAATCAACAGTGTTTTTATCTGCATTGTTGTAACTGCAAGAAACTTTGAATGACGTGAAAAAGTGGCTACAATAGTATACACAGTATTTGTCTCTAATATATTAAATATATCATGCAAGACAGAAAATCTTTTTTATTTAAACTTGAAAAGCTGGCAGCAAGGGTGCCAGAAAACATACCTTAAAACTGGAATACTGTAACATTCAAAAACTGTAAAAAGGGTAAAAAATAATGATAACTATCTGAAGAATGAATTACCACATCTTAAAAAAAAAAGTATCACTTACATGTTAAATAATAATTTT
>OMNN01052292.1:0-13011 GCA_900302755.1 Chromis chromis
AACTGATTTGTGGAAGGTGAGGATTAGTTTAAATCTGAAAAATATCATCTTATTTGTATCCCTATTGATTAGGGGTGGGACAAAATATCGATACAGCGATATATCGTCGTCCCGTATTGATACGCTGGCCCCAAATATCGATACTTTAATATAATAAGGCACTCTAATAAGGCGCTCTAAACCCTGCCAGATTCCCCTGCCAGCTGCCATTTCCCCAGCGTCACTACTTAATGACTCCACACGGTGGCGTTTATCACATGAATGAGGGAGACTTGAGCAGAAATGAATTGGCCCAAGAAGAGTTTGTTCAGGTATAATGGAGGACAGCAACGCTACCGTAAGAGACGCCCCATCCACGTTTAAGTCCAAAGTGTGGACCCATTTGGGCTTTGGCAACATGGAGGGAACAAGCAAGCTGGACAAAGACTATGCCATATGCAAGAACTGAATCGCAAAAGTACAGTACACAAGCAACACCATGAACATTGTATTTTTCAGTTATAGATATTGTAGCGAGCGCAGAGCCGGTCGCTAGAACGGGACTGTTGTGCTGCAATGCATTATGGGAGTTCGGAGTTTTATTAATGTTTTTGCTACCATGAGTGAGAAGGGTAGCGGGGTTGATGCCACTGTTTGTGTGTTGGTGTTCATCTGTGGGTGCAAATAAAAGCATCTGCAAGGGGGCATAAAAGACGAAAGCTCTGGCTCAAGCGTCTTCCTTCCACGCTGCTTGATACACAATGTATTATTATGCGATTGCCTTGCAATATATCGATTATCGATGTATCGCGATAGTATCTATATCTGAGCCATGTATCGCGTATTGTATCGTATCGTTTTGAATCATGATGTACCCTGTGATTCCCATTCCTATTAGTGGGTAGTGGCTATAGACCTAACATTATGCTAGGAAACAACCAGGGTAGTCTCGTTTTGATGTCCATTATTATTGCAATTTAAATACAGGTCAAAACCTTAATTCTCCATACTGATGAAATTCATTAGCTACATCTTTAAAAGTGTCAAATTCAAGTCCTTGATACCAGGGGTGGACTGGCCATCTGGCATACCACTGTCCCGATGGGCCAGTCAACAGGTTGTTTTTTTTTACCCCCATATAATTGGCAGGCCAGTTGTCCAGTTGTGTGGCTGACTGGCCATTCGGCACAGCCCATAGACACATCCCATTGGTTAACTGTCAGTCAGGGCCTGTCAATCACCCAGTTGCTGGATGGGCGGGGCTAACAGAGTCACGGCAAGTGAGCCGAAGTGAGGTGAGCAGTCTGACAACATCGTGGAAAAACAACCACCGAAAAAACGCCTTGGTGGCACTGAAAAGCAATGAATGAAAAAAATTAAAGCACTGGAAGCAGAGGGCCTCCAAAATACACCTATATCACCCTAACTCAGTGAGCTAGCTGTATAAAATAACTGTGTTTTGTAGTAATAGTAATTGGGCATTGCTTCACATTTTAATCAGTGAGAGCTTTTTCATTTTAAGAGTTAATAGTTATAGTTTTCATATAAAACATCAGTGCTTGATTCAGTCAACCGATAATGTTGTGGGCTCATCTGGGCCAAAAATGCCAGGACTTTTTTTTTGCCCCACTCCACCCCTGCTTGATACCATAGTAGGAAATCAACTGGAATCATCTGTTTTAACATTTTCAATTATGTCAAGCTTTCGGTAAGTTGACTTGTTGACCTTTACATCTGATGAAATCTTTTCAGACCCCTTTAGCATTTCTGTAAAATTCTGCTTTACACAATTAATGTTCACTTTGTCAGTGAATAAAACCCCCAAAACACAACAGAGCAGACATAAAGGAAAAGGAGCAAAACTGTTAAATTTGGCTTACATTATCAAACACAATAAATAGCAAAGGTTAAAACAAAACTTCTGGACTGACTCAGAAGTTGCTTTACAGCAGATTATCTCTAAATGCTTCAGATAAAAATCACGACAGAGACGTGTGACAGGAAACAAAGATGAGTTATTAATATCAAAAAGATTTTTTTTTTTAAATGTTAGGGTGTGACATGTGGGCGCTAAATGATGAATAGACGGTAATGATGATAAGGATCATTCTGTGGTACCATGTGCTGAGAAGCAACGCTGCTAAAGGGATCAATGCTGGTCCTTGCTTCCCTTCAAATCTCCCACTTAAGCTCATGTTTCACCCAGAAACTTTCTTCATGTGTTTTCTGTGTTAAACTCCGATCCAGTCAAAATGCCGGATCCAGAAATGCCCCCCATCATGACCTTCAGTAATTAAATTAATAGGAATATTGCTTTGTGGCCCTCATAAGAACAAAAGCTCCTCGACTGCCTGGTTGAGCACATCAATGGGTCCAACAGGCTGGCATAGCATACTTCCATATGGCTCAAGCAAATTTGGAGGGTTCTTTCAACTACATCTGACATCATTTGACAAAAAACTCTGCATTTATTCATAGTTTTGGATTATTATTATCATTACAAGATTTATGAAGAAAAAATAAACAAACTCAGTAATTATAAATACAAGTTTGACACTACCAACCTTACAAAGATGAGTATCACTGAAATCTGTACAAATTAAAACCTAAAACCTTTGGGTGCCCCGATAGTCTAGCGGTTATGTCGCGTGACCCACCTGCAGAGGAATAGCGGCTGTACCGGGTTCGAGTCCAACCTTGGCCATTTATCGCATGTCCTTCCCCACTCTCTCCTGTTTCTAACTCTATCCACTGTCCTGTCCTCTCTAATAAAAGCATGAAAAGAAAAAAAAACTAAAACCTTTGACAAGCTCAACTGACTACTTTCCAGCTACTGGCTAGCTACAAGCTACTGGCCCATGTCCTCTTAATTGTTTTTGAAAACTAATCAATCAGTAACACTTGAATGACACTTTCAAATGACTGATTTGGGCAGTTGCTGTCCAACTGGAGGCATCCTGCAACAGTCTGAGCTGGACTGAACCAATGACATGGAGTGTCATGTTCTTTAGGAGCCCATGTTATGCTCAAAGACAGTATATAAAAGATGGAGATAGCTTCTGGGTCCGGAGGTGCCTTAAACATTGCAACACTGCATTCTTTCTAACAGCCAGAAGGTACAAGTCCTCTGGTTGCAAAAACAAGTCTAACTGTTTAGAAGTCTATCAGAAAATGACCCTACTCCTCCCTCAATAAACATTTTCCCAATGTGGAATCCAATCCTTAGTTTCAAGACTTTTTGAAACAGCATAATGTTCTTTTTGTGCATTATGATCCTATTCGGAGTAAATTAGATGATAGGTTAGGGAATGCCTAAGGGCAGGGAAAACTTTTGATCGAGAGGTCGCTGTCACATCACCATGCACAGTGTTCTTGGGTTGTTCAGTCAGACCCACCACTCGTTTGGTAAGAGACCTTCATGGCAATGTCAAGATCAAGGCTTCAAAACAAAACTCCACAAACCAGTAGGCGATGTCATTGTCTACGACTGTAACCTCACAAATTTGAGTATAGGCAGAATCGACTAAAAACGCTTCTGAGTTTTCCAAATTCTATAATATTGTAGTTCAGCATTAATGTCGACCGACACTGACCACCTCCGAAACCCTGCAGGCTTGCTGAAAATGTTGACCAGGAAATCTGATGGGTTCAGTGGGCATTTATAGTTACACGTATCATGAAAACAGATGCCCCCTTGACCAGCCTCACCCCTCCATCATGACCAGAGCGTATTTCAGTGGACATGAATACAGCCAGTGAACTGCAGGGTGACAGAGATCCATTCACTGCCTGTAACTGGACACCAGACATAAAGGACGACTTCTAAAGTGACTTCACTCCTCGACAACAACCGCTCTTTTGTGCATCTCTTTCCTCCCGTGACGGTGACGTAGTGGACCCCTCCTCCCCCCAGTCTGACACAGAGGGGAATCACATGTTGCTGTGTTCACACCACAGCTCAAAGGTGATTTTATCCCCTACTTGTGACTCAGATACCACGCTTCCTTATCAGCCTAAACATCATAAAACGACATCACAGCTTGCCACACGACCTATTTTTGACTACAGCTGGTCAACATCACCATGGTGACAATTCAACCTTGACATTTACATAATTCGATGGAAGGGCCAAATTGTTATTCTTAAGTTTTATTTCCATAAGCCTCATAAAATAATTGCCTTATGTATATGTGAGTGTATTTATTGTGTCCCCTACTCTGCATCTACTTAACAATTGGTTTACATTTAGTTTTGCATTGTAATACTGTTTACTTTGTTATGTAAGTGATGTATTCTTTATGTAAAATAATGTTAACTAAAGTGACGAAACTACAGCCTGATTGGAGATAATTAGACATTGACTGTGGTCTGCACCAAAGGAACTACTTTCTTGTTTAGTTCTGTTTCCTTTTTCATTCAGACCCTCCAATGCAACTGAGAAAACATCAGCTTACAACAGTAAATGTATCAGCACACTTGGCTGCGCATACTCTGCCTTCGAAAATCTATTAACTCTCATTTCATTCTATCCTGTTGAGCACAGATTATGATATAAAAGCTGCAAATAAATATAAAATATAGAAAAGGTTTGGTTTAGGACAGAGACAGCTAACCTGACAGACGCAGAACGGTGGTGGATTTCATCTTCTGAATTATTTAGCCACAGAGGCAGTAAATATTACAGCTGGTCCAGCATCACCTGGGGCCCGATCCAAAGGGAGAGTAGTGAGTTAGCCACCTTTCTTTGGCCTTAATTCAGGTTTTCCACTATCACAGATCGGGCTTACTTTTACTATCACAGATCGGGCTTACTTTTAACTGTATTGATAGGCTTGGGGGGTAAAATGATAGTGATATGTATCAGTGACAGATACCTCATCAATAGCAGTAAGAAAACTGTCCAATAGAATGTACAAAATTTTCACTTAAATGCCACTTGGGCAGTGGTGGCCTAGAGGTTTGTGAAGCGAACTTGTAACCGGTGGGTCGCCAGTTCGAGTCCCCAGACTGGCAAGAGGTTGAGGTGGGGAAGTGAGAGTGACCGCTTGTCCCAGTCACCACCACTGTGGGCCCTTGAGCAAGGCCCTTAACCACTGCTCCTAGTATGTATAGTTAAGGTTAACTTTGAATAGGATGGGTCAATGCAGAGAAGGAATTTACCCAAGGGGATCAATAAAGGTTCGATTATTATTATTATTAGATTATTATGCAAACTGCCATGAAAGCACATAACAAAAACATAAAGTTGCTTTAACAAATCCAAAGCATGCTCCCTCCCGAACTCATAAACAGTCTATTATATGGCTTGATCATGGAAAATTCTAATCTCCATCAATATGCCATAATGTGCTTATGTGAAATAATGAATCTAATCGTAACATAATGCTGAAATGTTACAGGGTTGCAAACATGCTTCCACATTGTTCAAACAATCTTGTGTGTGGCCACTTGAAAGGTTTACCTGTAATCTCAACCATGACTACTTTCTTTGTGGGCTGATTTTCAAATTTACCAATCCAGTCACGTAGTATTAATTCTGTAAAAAAAACTCAAATTAAATGATGCTGTTTCATGTCCATTTTAAAATCCAGAAAGGTCCACATTCATTTCAGGACAGCTTAGATTGTATTTCAGGATAGTTCTGGGAGGATGGTGCCAATAATTAATTAAGATTCCTGGGTGTAACCAGCTTCTAACAACTTTAGCTTTTTTCATGATTTCTGATTATGTCACATGTAATGGAAAAACTCTCTCACTCTCACATAAATGCGCTTGACACAGGATTGGAAACCCCAAGTTAACTGAACCAGCTGATAACAGACTCTGTGATACCGGGTATCAAGGATGACTAACGTTAGGCTCATAAAAATGAAAATTGAAACCACGAGAGAGGCTGACTAAGCTAAGCTACAGGGCCCCGGCCTGAAACTTTACGACCGCCACTATCGCCTACCACTTATCAGCCCCTTTTAAGACTCTTTGTTTTGAGATCAACTTTGCATTACATTTACACAGCTTCCTGTTAATAGGCCCCAGTCCTCTACCTCTGTGCTTCCTTGGCCAGTTAAAATGTACAATGCTTGACGTCAGTGGATCACTGTAGAGTATCCCACTTCATAGGTGTATTCTTACCCGCTCACAGGTGTATCCACTTGTTCTGGCTGGCAAAACCTCTGCTCAGCTGCACAGTCACGTACAATGCTGATATGCCCACTAAAACAAGAGCAAGAAACCTTAGAGGAGAGCTTGGGACAATCTGCACATGCCCACACAGTCTTTGTTAGATTTTCAATCAGCCAAAATAATCTAAATCACCTGTGAAGGTCTACCATGGGCACACAGAGGTTTACATGATAATTACAACTTCCTGATGTAAGCCAGTTCCTTCTATCTGTTTGTCTGTTTGGTGGTAAAGCTTTTGTGTTAGTTGTTCTTTAAGGATTTTAGTAGTTGACAAACTCTCTAGACAGTTTATTACAGCCATGCGTAACATATCCTATACCACCACCTTCCGATGAAACTACACAGTATAGTTTGGGAACTCCAAAGTAGTTTTTTTTCTCTCCAAACCAGCTGTTCTGACCAGTCTAACAAAACGTAAACTTAGATTAACTGCCAGGTTTCACCCAAAGCGATCATTTCACATCTGCAAGTGGACAGATTAATTTCCAGTCAGGTCTATTAATATCTTCTATACTAATAGTCAATACTAGCCATTCAGTACGGTGGCCCAGAAGGGTCATCGCAACTGCAAAAGCCACAACACAACAGCAAAAGCCACAATGGAAGTTAACCCACAACAGAAATGCGACCGCTGCGCACTTCCGTTGTGGCCTTTGCATTTGCGTTGTGGCTTTTGCTGTTGTGTTGTGGCTTTTGCAGTTGCATTGACCCCTCTGGGCCACCGTAATTCAGTAAAACAGTAGCGGACACAAATTAGACGTAGATGCACACGTGGCTTTAAGTCAGTAACCTCTAAATTTGCATGTGGTTTATGCCTGTTGCAAAAAACAAATGGGTACTGTAGTATTATGACCCTTCCGCCATACCAAAATAGAAGACACATCATTTCTAAGCTGAAATAATTAAAACTGGAGGCCATAACATCTCAGAGTCCTGTGTTTTTTTGTTCAGTAATACTAAGGATGTTGAAGAGGAAAGAAATAAAGAAGGAAAAATGGAATAGTAAATGAATAATCATTTCCAGAACCAGTAGCCGTTCCTACTTTTAACTCCATTAAACCTCTTGAAAAGTCCATTTTGAATGAGGTGTATTAGTTAACAGTGATTATCAGTGTGTTAAAATAAACATGCTGATGGTTTATTTGTAGAAATCACACAGTAGTCGTTTAAATGTCTTGCTAAAGAATTTAGTTACTTATCTACAAGACTAGCCAACAGTCCTCCACCCAGCCAAGCCAGGCCATACCAGCTCACTGAAAGAGGGCTCCACCACCCAGGGGTGATCTCACATCAGCACTGAAGAGGAAATACCTCCCAGACCACACACAGACACAAAACTAACACAGTTCACCACGGGAACAGATAACAGACAAAGAGTCCGTAGCTGCAGAATGTCAGTGAGTAGCCCATCAAACACACCAAGCTATGGCAAAGGGAACATGTCTGTGTGTATTGTGCTTACATGAGTGTTCATTTTATTAATGAAAACTATGACATCAAATCCTGAAGCTCCTAGGATTACCATTATTCAGTGGCCTGCAGCACCTGTGGGTGTCAACAAGTAAACAGTGTCTTTTCCACTAACCTTGCAATGGATGAAAATAACATCTGTAACCATAGTGACTGTACAAAAACACAGCGTGAGTGGTCGCCTCAAAGTGTATGAATAAGACTGAAATATCACTGATGAAAACTAAACTAAAATGTCTTCAGTTTTTTGTGGACTTAAACTACATTAAAATGAACACAAATCAAAGTTGACAAAAAGCTAATACACATTTTGGTGCCAAAAGGAACACTGGCTTACATACACACTCAAAATCCATTCAATTAGGAGCAGATTAAGCTATTATGGCACCCTTTAAACAATTTAACCAGATTTATTTCATGTGTCAACGTTAAAATTAGGACACAGAACCTGATTAAACATGATGGATTAGACATCAGTCTTTGTGTTAAAGGAAAGCTGGAAGTTGTGACCAAAGATTAACATCATAATAAGATCATCATAATCAAGTTACATACAGGACCAAGTTACATTGCGAGCTCCCTTATTAGTTACAGACCCTCAAGAGCACTGTGATCATCTACTGCCGGGTTATTGGAGGTTCCCAGAAACAGCAAAATGAAAATCGGTGATGCAGCCTTTGCTAACTATGCCTCAAAGCTATGGAACGCAATACCTCTAGACATCAGGGAAGCCAACTCCGTAGACCTTTTTTTTTTAAAAAGCTTAAGACATATCTTTTTACGTTAGCCTTTAAATTTACTTAGATATACAGACTTAGGGGCAGAAGCTCAGGAGGATGGTGAGGGAAGTATCAGGTGAGGCAGTTTGACCTCCACCTTCAGCATATTAGTCTTTCTTGTTAATGTTTGTAAAAGTGTTTTAACTAACCTTGTAATATTGCGGATGTTTCCTTGTTGTAAAGCGCTTTGAGCTGCAAACCTTGTATGAAGGGCACTATACAAATAGAACAGAAATAAATAAATAAATAATCACTTTTATCAGAGATGTCACATTTTTGTCTGTTGTCGGTAAACAGTAATTCGTACAAGAGCCTAACGAAATGGTAAAGGACATGAGCACAACTAAAAGGTTAAGAAGACAATGTTATGTCAGTGAAGCTCTTAATAGTTCCTGATTTGTTAGATCAACATTGCAACTTCCAGGGGAATTATTCAAGCTAACGTTCAACAATTGTTAGCTGCCCAAATTAAATATTACGGTGGCCCAGAAGGGTCAACGCAACAGCAAAAGCCACAACACAAATGCAAAGGCCACAACGGAAGTTAACCCATAATGGAAGTGCACAGCGGTCGGAGGAACAGGCTTTGTTTCCGGGGGACAATATTTTCTGACGGACTGTTTTGATTACGGGAGAGTTTAATGAGACGGAAGTAAAACACTCACAATCATCCAGCAGCAGCGTTTTACTTACGTCTCTTGAAACTCTCCCGTAATCAAAATAGTCCGTCAGAAAATATTGTCTCCTAGAAACAAAGCCTTCTTGTGTTGTGGCTTTTGCTGTTGCATTGTGACTTTTGCGGTTGCGTTGTGACTTTTGCGGTTGCGTTGTGACTTTTGCGGTTGCGTTGTGGCTTTTGCGGTTGCGTTGTGGCTTTTGCAGTTGCGTTGTGGCTTTTGCGGTTGCGTTGACCCTTCTGGGCCACCGTATTTCTCCACAGCCTGGACATGTCACACTGTCCAGTCCGTAAACTACCATAAAGGCTGGCGTACTTTAAGCATATAACTAATATACTGTAAATTCTAATATAGAAGCCAGTATTCAAATATTGGCTGTGGGTGAGTCCAGCAAGAACATGTAGCCAACCCTGTATCCAACAACACCGGCTCCTGCAATCATCAAAAGCTCACCACAAACAGGAAGGCTGTAATTATTCTATTGTATAAAATCTTTTCATTAGATTTGCTTTCTGACTAATTAAGCCAGAAAAATAACATTTTTACACGAGCAACCTTTAACAGAAGTGTCACCCAATAACCTCTAAATGGTATTATAGCTGTGAATGAATTAGTTTATATTACTCACTTAGTCCCATGCGGATTCTGTGTGCTGCCCTGTAATTGGAGTTACAGCAATCAAAAGAGCCAATTTTCCACATGAGCAGCTGCTAATATGAGATTTGCAACTTAATAATCATTTAAATACTCAGAATTGAAAGAGTGAAGTAAAGAGCCTCGCTTTGGGGAACTTTTGGGAGCAAAACTTAAAATTGGCACTACACCAAAACCACCCTGGTCCTAAAAGTGGATTAAAATCCCTCAAGTAGAGGAGCTGCGGAACAGAGCTGCAAGAACTGCAATTACATCTTAAAGTAGTAAAACCTAATTCTTGGGATTTACTCAGTAACAAACCTATTTTGAACATCTATGATTATGCTACGCACCAAAGAATGCAACAACAATTAAGTATGCTGTAGTTATCTCCAAAAGCATGGCAGCCGCATGCTATTTCCAGGAAGTCATGGGTTATGAAACAGTTCACATAAACGCCTTTCCCCACCGACATCCTCGTAGTTTCTATCGTAGCATCAGGACTTGCTTGAGTTAGCTCGAAGACGTTTCACCTCTCATGAAGAGGCTTCATCAGACAGATGGTTTGGGGGGGGTGAAGGAAGCCATGTTTGTTAAACTAGAAAAACCTTCATGGAACAGAGGAGGAGGCTTGAGACATCACCTCTCACCTGTGTACAATGCAGTGTTACATTCTCTACCCAGGAAGAACAGAAACCGTTCACACCTGGCCACAAAGGGCCCTAACGAACCCCATTGTGAGAGGGAATGACCTAACGACTCCCATAATGAGGGAGGGGCAACACTCACCCAGCAGACTGGAGCTTCAATAGTGTTAATGGATCCTGTAGAGTCTAAAACCTGGAACTCCCAACCAGTCAGTTTAGAACTGATGGAGCCTCTTGGATGAAGGTGGAACGTCTTGGAGCTAAACTCAACCAAGATGCTACGATTGAAACTACGAGGAGAACCTGGATGACTGAGAACCTTCACAGACATGCTTCCCCTTTTCTAATTATGAACCTTAACCAACGAGGAACTGAATCCTCAGAACGGTCAAAGCCACCGACCTCTTCTGGGATTGTTCCTCGGTGTTGGCAGCCGATAAACTTCACTCTGTTTATGGCACATGCATGGACCACATCTATCCTCGCCATTCACTACTACACTACCCATAATGCATGTCGCTTCCTGCCAGAGTCGGGGCAGTCGAGCAGATACCTGTAGAGGAGAATATTAATGAGCAGGAGGCTTTCTCTCTTTTCCTTCACTCTCATTTCTCACTGTGTTCATTCTCTACTTCCGTTCTCCCTCCTTGTTTCTCTCTGTTCCATCCAGTCCTACCTGTCCATCGCTCTGCCTGTCATGCAGTGATACTAACATCTCAGAGACGCCGTTTGAAACTGAAACCTCTCATTACCTGCGACTCCCTCAGTGGTTCTCAGCTTTTTTTAGTTTTTATGTTGTGGATAACTTTAGATGGTCGGCCGCCAGCTGACAGTCAATTTATTATCAGTTAATCTGACCCAAAGTATTTTCATGATCAGAAAAAAGTGCAAACCGTCCTTAAAAGTCTCCAGCAAGCCCAAGATGTCATCAGCAAAGATATCATTTTAACCAGTCGTCTCTAAAATGTAAAACAAACACATTTTTTCTTTATAATATAAGCTAACTACAATGTTAAAACTAATCACATACTTACAAATTACTTCAACGGCTGCCATGGCGGATGGGTCTGGTAATAGCTTACGAGCTAACATTAGAGCGCTAACCCTGCTGGGCCTTCCTCTGGCTCAAGACTCTCCCCCCCCTCAAGCCGCCTAGTCCTGAATATCCGGAGCACAGAAATCGCCATTCGGACCAGAACTAGTGTTTTGGTGGGATGCTGGTTTGTTTTTATTCTGCAGTCAGCCTTGTCGGGCGTGTTCAACAGGAACTCGCACAAGACGACGAATCAAGACCCAACGAATCGATCACCGAATTAGTTCCCAACTCTTTTTAGAATCGGTTTTAATCGATTCAGTCGATTCGTTGTTGCAGCCCTAAAATTAGACATGCAGAATAAAGTGATTTGATTTCCAGATGAAACTCCGATTTTTTTTTTTTTGCGCCTATAGCCGCGTTTCCACCGACGGTATCGGCTCGGCCCAGTTATGTTCGCGTTTCCACCGACCCGGGCCAGAGCAGCTGGGGGGCGGGGCTATCGTGGGGGGCGGGGCTATCGTGTGCAGCTATCAGCTGTGCAGAGGGACAAGTGTTAATATGTGTCCTTTTTCTCTGGTCTGATCAGATGTATTGGAATGAATCCCGGAACACACAGAAGTTTTGCACACAATTGTGATGCGGATATGCAGAAGTGCCAGCGGTGGGCAACGCAGTGGGTGACGCGGACCTTATAAACATCTTTATAAAGATGTTTATAAGGTCCGCGGTGGAAACACGGTATGAACAAGCGGTGTTTTACACAGTGTAGTTTCTCAAAGTTTGCTCTGAGCTGCCGGTAACGGCATGTAGACTACATACTACAGACACAGTTGCTCACCGATGACAGATGTCTCGGACCAATCAGCGGTCTAGAAATTTCCACGTCACGTTATACAACCGGGCTACTTTTTTTGGAACCCCGACGGAGTAGGTACCAAAAAACATGGTACCTGGTTCCTGCTGACAGGGACTTTATCTGGTGGAAACGTGGCTTAATGTAGAAAAAGGCGATATATAAGAGCAGACCATTTACTATTACCATTTATTGAGGGGCGAGGGCATGAAGGGGTTTATAAGGAGGATTTTGCATGAGACCAGGAGCCAGTGAAGGTGGATGAGGGTAGAGGTGTTGGTGGACACACTGGAGCCTGTCTGTGGCTTTGCTCAGCTGGACGAGGATCTGAGTGATGATCAGATCTGATAGCTCCAGTTTACTGTTGTCTAGATGTGCATTAACAGCTCACATGCATGCAAACACTCGCAGCTTGCAGCCTCAAACACAGTCGAGTCTGACTGATGGTGTTTGTTAATTCAGACCCCCTCCAGCCTCCAGCCGGAACATCTCTCCTATTTACAGTGTTGTTAAGCGGCGTTCTGCTTCTTGTTGTTGTTGTTTCTTGTTCTGTATCAGTGGAAGCATTAAAATAAGATGGAGACGTGCATCCGGGGGTCAACCTGTGGTTCTGTGGTTCGTACTCTAACCTTTCCTGAGTCGCCACTCTGCTCTGGGTCTTTATCAATCCCCATTTCCACATTAAACACTCTCTCAGTCCAGCCTGGCCTTTTAATTAGACCGGGGCTGATTAAGTGCCTCTGTGGTTAGTGTG
>OMNN01052295.1:0-16041 GCA_900302755.1 Chromis chromis
AGATGTTCCTGATTGGTTGATGTTGTTGCCATGTGGTGGGGTGCATTTTCCTGCGGGGGTAGACCAGTGACATTTGGGATTGCCATTTGCATGAGGGAATGTTCTTGTTCTGGGACAATGTTTATTTGGGTGTCTAAGTCTCATCAACACGGATGTTAAAATCCAAGGTTTTCCATCAGAACACCACATAGTACCAATATGATCAATGTTATTCACTTCACCTGTCAGTGGTCATAATGTTGTGGCTGATTACTTGTTAACTTAATTTGGATACATTTAAATCAGTCGTGTGTTACCAGCTGAAGCTATTCAATTAAGTTGGTGAAACAATTGTCTTTTTTCAGAGAATCCTAAAAAAAAAAAAAGAGAGAGAATTGTTGGACCTAAATTAATTGAATTGTTGCTAAAAACAGAGCATTAGGTAATTTCCTAAAGGAGAGACAATTACCTAATGCATTTCTCTGTTTTAGGGTTAGAGTTATCAAATTATCTCAAGAAGAGACCCCTGTTTTCATTAAGAGTAGCCTAATGGTTAGTCTTAGTAAATGCATGGTATTTCAGGACATGAGTTAACCTGGTTTTTCAGGTTGGTTTGGTTAGTTCAAAGACACGTGCAGCCAGTTTATTTCTTCCAGCCTTCCTGACATTTTCCAGTGGGGAAAATTTTGGATTTTATTTTGTGTGACACATGAAAAGTGTGTTTAAAATGTGCCTGACAGTTGGATGGAAACATAGCTTCTGTCTAAGTTTCACTCTCTCTGTTCCTGCCTGCCTCTCGTCTCCTCGCGCTCCTCCTTCTGCTTTGTTCTTCATTATCCTGTCAGTCTTCACACAGAACAAAACGCAGGCTTGATAATACGCTCGCCTTCCCTCTGTGCATTTCTTCCCTTTGTTCTTTCAATTCTCCAGTGTCATTTTACTTCGGGTTACTCTTGTCGAGAGTCTCGGTTTTTAAAGGTAGAGGGGCTTTTGCAATCTCAGGTCATCAGATGACCAAAGTGGTTGTGAGCGCTTTGATGTCGGCTGCTTCATCTGGGATCTAATTGATGTTTTCATGTGTGTTTTTCATGCAGCAAACATCACATCATGCTCTTTGCTGTCATTTCTCATCTTCACAAAGACAAACCTAATGAAGCGGACTTTAGTCTTTGTTGTTACTGCTTGGACCATCCTGCATCCGCTTCAGAATATCTTAAGGATGAACTATTGAAAGTGTGATGCATGCCATACTTTGCAGCAACACTGATCATTTTAGTTGTCCGATAACAAAATCAACTTGAGGCGTCTGTATCCAAACTTTTATCAAACCAGGCTCGGTGTCTTTATGTTCACATAGACTTGAAAAAGTTTCTGAGCTCTTGCTATAGGAAGCCCTGCAGGCTACACTGAGGTGCACAGGTAAAGGTTACTGATGCTTGTTAGCAGCCTGCAGTCTAGATTAATGTTGTACCTTCAGCATCGGGGTCAAATGCAGGTCTGGAAAAACTTCTCTGCTCTGTTTCAAATGACCTGATGGTGCAGGGCTCTGGGCTCAGAAAGTGCAGCCTGTTTTTAGACTGGTGCACTGATGGAAGAAATACTCAGACTCTTCACTTAGTCTCAGAATGCTCCACAAATAAAAAAAAACCCTGCATTAAAAAACCCTAAAGAAGTAAACGTACAAAGCTATTATCATCTAATGAAATTAAATGATCACAGTCATATATTCATAGTGCAGTAAAATGTCCTCTGAGACGGGTATACTTTATTATTCTGACATTATTAGATGTGTAAGCAGCATTTTATGGATACAGTTGCTCAAGGTGGAAGCCGATTTATCATGTTTCTCATATATTATGGAAGTCACATGTTTAACATTTTAACCTGGAAAGTAACTTGTAGCTGTCAGATATATAAAAGTACTGTAATATAAAGTGGCTTAAAATGGAAATAATCTAATTCTGTCCCTTGTTGTATTGGTATTTAGTTAGTATAACTTAGCTCTGTAGTGATGAGAACATATTCTAAAACACCACAGAGGAATTTAGTCAAATCAGCTCATGTTTTCTAGATCGCCTAATGTAAAGTTTTATTGTCAGACCACCTTAGAACTTAAAAAGTTTTACTTGGGCCATTTGGACATAAATTGATGAGTTGTATGAAGGAACAGCTGAGAGTTCAGATTGTCTTGGTGCTGACCCTGGTAAAAAGAAAAGAAGAACTTCTGTCTTTAACCATTGTCTCTGTGACTTGATTCAACGTAATATCTTAAGTTTATTGAACTTGTTTTCTCAAATCGAGTCAGTTTACCTCAGTTAGTTTAACATCTCAAAAGATGACTTTAACTCACGTCACTCACATTTTTAAGGTAGCAGGGGAACTTAATATTCCTAAGCTGACTGAACCTGAAATGATTTGCAGTGTGGATTACATGGGCACGGCACCAACCTGAAAGACTGATAATCAAAAAAATAACTGCCGTTTTGTCAAAGCTACTCCTGATCTTTTCCCTCACTGGCAGAGTTATTAGAAAAACCTTCCAGGACACATGACTCAAAGGAAGAAAGAATGCAATGTCCCAAATTCCCCAATTCATGTCACTATTTGAAGGAGTTGGCATCTTGTAACCATTGGTAACTGCTCTACAAACAGTCCTAGATGGGCCTAAATTGGCTGCTTGCCATCTGAGACAGACACATCCCAGTGGACCAGAACCTGTCGGAAACAGTCTGTCTGCCGCTCTCAACCAAATGAAAAACAGCAGCTCTCCTAGAAACGTATCCTGACAGGTATTCCCATAATGGGGGAAATGTCCAAGAAAGCTTCATTCATAAAGTAGTAGCAGTTTTACAAGTCCCTCTCCAGGCATTTCTCTTGCTTATACTTCACTTTAATACTGTTTTCATTTTTAATGCTTTCCATTAGAACCAAATTGTACAACAAAGTGTACCTGGAGTGCTTTGAGGTTTAAACATGGTACTGACACCACTGGGACGACGAGTTTGTTCCCACTGGTGCCAACTATTCAGCTGTGCTGGTACAAGAGGACTTACAGCATTTATGGTTGGGCCTAGCGCTAAAATGTCTCAAATGACTCAAAATGTCTCACATGTCCTTTTATTAGACATTTTAGTTTTTCTCTCTGGTCGTGCATTCATTGAGCTGTCAGACACACTGACTGCAGGCCACTGTAGGACATTTACGAGAGATCATTGTGTTAGTCAATCCCTATTGATTTACAACAATACTGATATTGCACAGTTCTGCAGAAACCTGGATAACATCCAGACATTGTTTGTTACATCCAGTGCCAACATTTTTAAAATTCACAGCTTTCTGCAATATCTAAACACGGTAGACTGATGATTGGTACAAGACTGAGGTTATGGCAAATAAACTATTGTTAGGACAGAGATAGATAACTCAAACAGTTGTACAAGGTTCAGATATGGTTGAGTTTAGACAACTAAAGCATAGGGGTTAGGGTTAGGGTTAGGATTGCAGTTATGGTTCGCATTCAGTGACATAGCATTGAGGTGTGGAATTGTTCAGTATGGATGTGTTTCCAATGGTTGATGGATTTGTCAGTCATTGTATCAAATTGAGTCAAGTCAGTTCCTTAAGGGGCTTTACATTCTCTGCAGCACCCTCTGTTCTTAAACCCTTGATTGAGATCAGGAAACACTCCCCCTAAAAAACTTTTAACATGAACAAAAGGAAGAAACTTCAGAAAGACCAACTGATCCCTCTTCTAGGCAAGAGATGCAGTAGATGGTGTCAATACAGAAAGGTGACACTTCCATAAGCATTAAAGAAAGTGTTCTGCAACAACCATCAAGGATAATTTGCACCCAAGCCCATAGCTGGAAGAACTCACTGTTCTCTCAGTGTCCATAAGTGGTAACCACAATTTACAGCTCCTACTCCATGGCAGCAGGCAGCGGTGCCAAAGGAAAATTTCAACGTATTAATCAAAAAACAACCAAGTACATGACCTGAAGTGGCAAGAGAGTGGAAGCAAGCAGCCCACAGCATCAAAATACCTCTAAACTGAGATCAACAGGGCCGAATGTTAATTTCTAAAACCTGTAGGCAGTTAGCATGTGGCAAACACCTTCCAGGATAGTGTTAGCTGAGTGTATTCGATACTATCTGTGCGTCTTCATTCATGTGTTTTTTCCAATTTTTTTTTTCACCTGAGCACTTTGTTCTCAGTAGGAACACATGTCTGACCCTCGGGGTGTTTCCTGTCCGCACACGTTACCCTGCCTGCTGCTTTCGGAGGGTGTCAACAAAAACCCTAAAGGCAAACACAACCCCTTCTTTTTCCTTCAGTCTCTCCTTCATTGCCCCTATAAGACCCTCTCCCCCCCCACTCGCCCCAACCCCTCGCCCTTCACTCCTCACCTATGTTCCTCTCTATCTACCAATTTATGATCTCATCTCAACTCAACGCACACATTCAGGTGTGTGAAAGAGTCTTTGTTCACACTCTATGGAGCCATTGTCCTCCATGCAGTTCACTCTTCTCTCACTCAGCTCAGCGTTCAATCTGTATTCCAATCTCAGAGCCGCTCAGAGGAAGGAGGACCTGAGATTCACCTCTCACAAATCTTCTGCTCATTTTACCAGCAGATGCTTTGGCTCCTAGTCCGTCGGACTTCTCTCCTTCCTCGCACACTGGGAATCTTAACGCTTGCAGCTCGGGAGGAAATCCTGTCTTGACGTTAGCCTCACAGTAGGAGTTCACCCATCAATTACACCGTTGTAAATCTGATCAGCGCTGAACTATGCCAGACACGGACGCTATTAATCAAAGCGGACTTGGAAGGGAAGGCTGCACTTCTGTTTTTCTTGCATAATTACTACCTTTTTGGAAATGCGAATCAAGGTCAATCTGTGGTGTTGCTAAACACATGTATTAGCCGAGTGAGGCATAGCATTAGTGGGAAGGCGCTACTGTCATGATGACACTTTTATCTGCTTTCAGGTGAAAAACAAACGTAATTGATGGTGTATTTTACGAGTTGTTTGTGTTTCTTTTTTGACGGTGACTCATATCGTTCAAGGTGAACTCTGTCAAATGCTGCACCTCAGGGTGTGTGTAGCCACGTGTGTGTGTGTGTGTGATGCTGCTTGTGGTCCATGAGTGCACATTTTGGAATCAGTCTGTGCGGTCAGGCTGGGGGAGAACCAACATGCCACCTGATTTTATCACTCATGTTGAAATGAGACACGGACTGTTTGAACTGATGAGATAACATACAAGCTCCAGCGCCAACACATGCCTCCGAGTTTTCCCCCCGCTGAGGTTTGCGAGCTTTGAACCCCCCCGATCTGATCTGGTCTGAGTTAATCAGAGTGAAAAATGATGAGATTGGGTCCATCAAGAGCTTGTTTGTTTTTGATCAAAATCAAATTAATCATTCTTTTAGCGGCATTTATCAGCATGCACCGCTCGAACTTTGGGATGGCTAATTGGATTGGAAGCAGGGCGAAGAGAGAGAGAGAGAGAGAGAGAGAGAGAGAGAGAGAGAGAGAGAGAGAGAGAGCGCTGCATGGGGGAACACAGAACAAAAAAACAAAGATCGGTAGGAAATTAAATTGGAGATTCAGGGTTTATTATCTCCAGCGGGATGGGATGAGCCTTGAACTGTAAGCTAATTCAGCGAGGTGTGCCAGAATGAAGCTGCTGGGAGATAAACCTTCAACAACTATTTACACACTGTGTATGTGTGAATGTGTGTGGATGTCTGGCGCAGGTCACAATCCTCTCCCTATCAGATTAACTCTCTCTCACCACACACGCCACTCGGCGAGCAGCGATCCACGTCCCCAGCAGTGTCGGCCTGTCCGGGATCCCGGAGAATGAAGGATTATCTCCTCAGCCACACTTATGCACACTGATATTGGCAATGTAAGCTGGGAGAAATACAAGATCTGATTTTGATTTAGAATAGTTTTTTTATGGGCTAACTGAGATTATCCGGGATTGAGCCTGTTGAGAAAATGAGGAAAGTGAAGTTTAATATCTGTCCAGGCTTTTGGTTCGATGAGTATCAGCGTTTGCTTGGAATTGATATCGACTATAACGTAATAATAAAGAGATCTTCCTTCTCAGCTCCCCAAATCTTGGGGTCCACCTTAGTGATCATTGCCTCTGATATTACAAATCATTTTTCATCATGTCTGTTGTGCTGTGTTCGCCTTTGTTTATTTACTTGTGTAGTTCTCACAAATAGAAAAGAAAAAACACCTGGAGAGTATATTTACAGTTTAATTTTCTTTACATTTTATGCTTATAACTGGAGTTGCTGTGTATTGGACTGTGAGTTTGAGAGCGGAATCATTTCGATCACACATGCAACCGAAAATCTGTCTAGCAAATGAACCTTTTTATTGGTCGCACCAACATTTAACAGGTCTGTCTGTGTGTCTCTGGGCGGCTCACCAACATAGATAAAATCACTTAGCCTCAACTTATGTGAATTTGACATTAGAATGCTTTATTTCACTGTTTTCAAACTAACTTATTACCTGCAGGATTTGCTTGCACAACAGTAACTGTGTGGGGACTAGAGGCTTCTCGGTGCACAGCCCCCAAGTAGCGTCTACTGGTGCATGTGAGGCATTAAGGGGACGTCTGTAAATTGTAACCTCAGAAACCAACCTTACCCTCTCTGCCTCTAAACTGCATGAGTATCTGCATGCCCATGGATCACACTGTGCTACCCACCCCAATTAAATTCTGTGGGAAACACTGACATGATAAAATGGCCAACATCATGCATTTATTGCATAGAGTGTAATCAAAGCATAAAGCATCAACGTTCCCAACGGAACTTCTAAAAAAAGCACAATGTGACAATGAAAACATGTCATGTGCCATGACAGCTGCATGGCCAGCAGAGCAGCCTCTCTCCTTTGAATGATTCAGCACCAGGCCGTGACCTCAAGCAGTGAAAGGTCAGAAATAATTAAACTTTCCACTGCTTATAAGAAAGCAAAAAAAAAAAAAAAAGAGCTACCTTTGACTAACTTTAAATTCCAGATCCTCATGAAAAAGGAAACATTCACAATTATTTACATAGTGTGTTAAGAAACTACCAAAGTCTATGGGAACTGACAAAAGAGGCAACTCTCAAGACGCATTATTCGCACCCAAATAGATGCACCCAAATTAATAAGTACAGGCACCAGTTCAGCCAGTGTAAAAAGTTAGTCTGGAGTCCTGCTATGGCTGAATGCTTTCAGTGCAGACACACATGTAGCAGCGTAGGTGCTGCTGCTGTTGCTGCTTTGCTAACATCATGCTCAAACTACATCCTCTGTTACCTCTTTTCCATCAAGAAGAACCAGGTGCTAGTTCGGTGGTGGTGCTTGTGCTGGTGCTTAGTTGGTTCAAATGTTGTTTCTCCTAAGAACCTGTTTGCTTTTCCATTGGCAAGGAGCCAAGTTGGAGCTATGCCATTGGGTCACCGTAAAACAACTACGCTTGCATCGATTACATAGCAGTTAAACAAACACATAGTGGAGGCCTTGGCTGACAACATCAGACAGCCTGATAAAGCTAAACAGCATTGAGACACATTTTAGTCATCTCCCAGACAGTCAAGTCCCTCAACTGGGACCCAGGCTTACCATGTGTTTGTCTTCATTGGGGCTCATGAATAGAAGCTACCAAACTTAGTTTGAGGGTTGTCATTCATTGTCTATTGTGATCTCAACTAGAGCTTCTCACATAAGTAGCACAGCAGCCCCCAAATACATCCGTATGTCCTTCTTCCTTGTTTCCCCTCACTTTTTCCCCCTCAGGCTCATATTTGTTGAAAACTAAACATTCAGCAACAAGTGACACTTAATAAATAAAGTTCACTTGACATTTTTACGATGATATCAGCCATATAGGATGATATGTTGTAGTAGTGATTTCTGCCATACGGCGCAACTGGCTAAATATAAATGTAAAGTCAAAATACAGCTTTGCTCCATCAACACTACCTGAAAAAGGTGAGATTTTCAACTGCTACGTCTGTACAAAATCATAGCCAAGAAGAGTCCTGGCAGATTTATTATTTATTTCCCTGCAGTATGAAGTTTGAGGTCAAACTTTGAGTCTGCTCCTTGTACCTTCTATTATCTCTCCTTTAAGCTTTTGGGGGAAACATTAATTCGGTTTTGACACTTCCTCTTCACCTGCCTCTACTTAATTTCCCCGACCGTTCCCCTCCATCGAACAAGTATCTCAAATTCCTTCTGCACCTCAGACTGCTGCTTTTTTTTTTTACTTATTGCTTTCTTTTTTTTGGACTGCACTATCTGGCGGTGGGAGAGGAAGCTGAGCTGGAGCAGGCAGCAGCCGAGAAGCTATTTTCTGAGGGACAGAACTCCTTAAGCCCTGTAAAGCGTTTTATAATGGTGTATGTTAGAGCTGGTGTCCATGAGTTTCTTAAAGTGTGTACATAGGGGTAGTCGCTCTGCTTTTTTGCATTAAACCTTCGTTAGTGATTGGGATAAGGGGTAGCAGCATCAACATTGACCCTAACCCTATAAGCAACATTTTTATCTCTATGGTAATCTATGTGATTTATGACATCCAGAGGCCCAAATGGGACAAGTGTGATTGGTCTCAACACTGAAATTGAGGTCTGCAGTAGAAAAAGATTACATGACATATGACAAACGACTTACAGGAGCTCGAGTGGATTAAACCCTCGACCCTGACTGCAGAAGTGTCACAACCTGCCTGTGAGCCTCAGGACCAGGCTATACGGCAGTTCATGGATCGCTTTAATAGTTTAGGTTAGTCTGTGCAGTCGGGAGGCTTATCTCCAGCCAGCACGCTCTGACCACCTGACCTGAAACATCATGTAACCACAAGATGGGGGTGTGGAGAGGGGCAGTGGTCAGTCTGGGTGGGAGAAACCCAGAGAGTGTAGATCAAAGGGATTAGTGCCGTTTAACAGATGCTGTGATTCCATTTAACCTTCCAGGACAAAGCTATTAGCAGCAGCAGGATTAGAACGCAGCAGATCTGCCCTTCCTTTGTTTGTCTTCTTTTAGCAATGAATTTTTAAAGGTGTTAAATGTTTGTCTTCAGCCATCGAATGAGCAGCATGGAGGAGGTCAGAGGCACAGTCTTGACAAGTGTAAAGAGTCTTTGTGTGTTTTCTCTGTGCAGATCAAAGGTGGAACATGGCAACCCCTCAGGGAGATTCTTTTATGGTCAAAAGGATCACGACATACATTGATGTGTAAAAATAAACAATCTTTTATCCTTTGAAAATATAACAACTTCAAAACTAACAGCAGCTGGTCGTAAAAAAAAAAAAAAAAAAAAAAGGGTTAATTTGAAGGTTATGGATAATATTAGCTCAGATTGTAACATTCTTGAAGATGAAATCCATCTGTGTGTTCGGGATTTTGACAGTTTCATTGTTTGCGCAAAATAAATGAAGACACATTTGCTATTATGCATTTAATTATGAAGGTCCTTGATCTGACAGCACCAGCAATCAATGGAATAAAATCTGAAAACAAGTTGCAGGGTTCCAACATTTGGTGCACATGTGACAAAAGTCACAGCTGCATTTCTGTAGCCAGAGTCCATAAATGAGACAGTAAACATTGCATTAGGCCAGTGGATGAAGAGCTTTGAGAAAAATAAATAAAATAAAATTAGATTATTCTTTGGTTTTGTTTAGTGCTGTGCAGTAGATAAAAGTCTGATTAAATTCATACTTGTGAACATGTAAGATGAGGAACTGTGAGATGGAAGATCAGTGTTGCATTTTTAAGAAGAAGAAGAAGAAGAAGAAACCTTTATTTGTCACGATTACATCTTTACAGCATTGTGGAATGTTGTTTTCGCATATCCCAGTTGGGGTCAGAGCGCAGGGTCAGCCATGGTACGACGCCCCTGGAGCAGTAAGGGTTAAGGGCCTTGCTCAAGGGCCCAACAATGACGCATTGGGGTTTGATCCTCTGACCTTCTGACCAGTAGCCCAGAGACCTAACCGTTGTACCACCACTGCCCCTTTTGCACATTAACTAATCTTATTCGAAGAAGCTGCTTTTAAAATCAGTATTTAATGCTAAATAAGGTTTCTATTCATGTCCTCGTGTTTTTCTAGCCATTGATAGGACAGAGAGGAAAAATGAAAAGAGCTGTGTAATGTGATATGATTAAAAACAGCAAAACAAAGAGATGGAAAATATTACACATCCTCTCCATCCGTTTCCATTCAGTTGTTCATTCTGCAGAATAATAATACACTTTCTCTTTTACCACTATACTGTAGAAGCAAACTAACATGTTGGACAAAGAAACTCCTTGGATGCAATAAACCTGTGAGTTCTCACAGCTGGACTGTGAGCAACTTTGGAATTTTGAAGTGCGCCTTCACACGTTGTAATCAACTGGCTTACATGGCCCTACCCTAATAGCACATGAGAAATTAAACTAGAGCTGAAACATTTGGTTATGTAATCAATGATTTTTGGTGTAAAAATGCCAAACATTTCCTAGTTAAAGCTTCTAAATTTTGAGGATTTTTCGCTTTATTTTGTCTAACATAACAGTGAATTCTGTGGGCACTGAACAAAACTAGCAACTTGTTGCCACTTTGGACATGTAAATTGCCCTGGACATTATATGACTATTCTGTGACAGAATGATGAGTTAGTGACATGAAAAAAATAATTTGTGTTGCCAACTTGCTCTCTAATACCTCTTTTCCACCAAGAAGAACCAGGTGCTAGTGCTGGTGCTTAGTTGGTTCAAATCTCGTTCCTCCTAAGAACTGGTTTGCTTCCTCATTGGCAAGGAGCCAAGTTGGAGCCACGCCATTGCATCACCGTAAAGCGACTACATTTCGATTCGATTCCATAGCAGTTAAACAGTTGATGATAATATCTATGTTTATCTTTATAGATGTTCTTAAGGCTGTTTGCGAGGTGGATGTCGCCTGTTGCCTGGGCACATCTGCGATCGCTCTACTGGTCGGACACAATTTTACTGGATTTAAGTGCGCAACAGTTTCAAAACTTCCGTGTGTCCTGGGAGTCATTCCAATACATCTGCGATTGGACCAGGGATGTCCTGGAGAAAAAGGACACAAATGACCGCTTGTGTGTCCCTTTCCACCATTTATCGTTGGTCACGATAACCCCACCTCCAGCCCCTGATGTACTCGGTGCTTAGCTCTGGCCCAGCAAAGAGTTGGTGCTTGCTAAGCACCAGTTTTTAGCACCTGGAGCCGGTGCTTAGGTGGTGGAAACACAAAGAACTGGTGCTAAGTCAGGCTCTGGCTCCAAACTAGCACTGGAACCAGCTCGGTGGAAAAGGGGGTAACAGTGACTGATAAGGCTAAAGAGCAGTTTGTCTCATTTTATTCAAGGGTATATTGTGTCATTTTGGAAGAACAGAGGAGGCTGTCAAAGCTTTTATAGTTTCTTCACATACTAATACATACTAAGGTTTCCATTTCAGCCACAGTGACATTTTGTGATTATGTGCAGATATTATAAAACACATACCTAATTGTGAAAATGTTTTAATGAAGACGCACAGTAGGAGATTTCTACCAGGTTTTATAGTTTTTGTAGCCAGGACTAAGATGTAGCCATGTTAGTGCGATCTCTATAAATGCTTTGCTTGTCCTATCACTTAGCTGGTGTTCTCTGTTTAGTGACTAATTGCTACCGAATGAGCAGTTTATTGCTGGTTTGAATTTCTATTAACAGCCATTAAACTTGTAAAAGGCAACATGGCAGATGGCAACATGAATATTTCCTCATCGTTGTACTGTGCTTAGATCATTTTATAGCCCTATTTCTCAAGCGGAATACATGAAAAGCCTGTACCTCCCATTTCACTCATGGTGACTGTCAGTTTTACGCAGGATGTGAGAATGAGCAAATATTTCTCATCAGTGTTTACCCATAAAGATGTGCTAACTTTATGGGTTTACTGGTGATTAGGAGAGTTGAGTCATCAAATTTATTTTCTCTAAGTAAGAAAATGGAGCCTGTATTATATATCAAACTCCAGCCAACCAAGACGGTCTTTGTTGGGCCCTTGAACTACATCCCACCTGATTCAGAGGGGTGTACTACAAACCTGCAGAGCTGTAGTGCAACTCAACAAAGCCATGCAGTTATAGTAGGCAAACTGTATACATTGCAGTGCTACCAGTTTTCTACCAGCATTTCTCTCTTGCATCATTTCCATTAACAGTGCTGCTTTTATAATATTCACAACTCTCCATTATAACAACTAGTTCCTCTTGACTGAAGCAGGTGGCACCTGATAGGTTCGTTTTGGATGAAAGAAAAGTGAAATGGCACATCCAACTTCCTCTTTTATGAGAGTGGGAACAGAGCTTGGTGAAGAAAATATGGGTTAACAAAGAAAGTTGATAACCGCCATCATCATGATAGCCGTTATCTGTAAATGAGCTTCAGGTTTGGTTGAGTCGGATAACACAAAGAAAGTCTGGCTATGTCGAACTTGCTTTGTAGTGCAACCCACAAGAAAAAACTGTCATTACAAACTGATAGAAAATGCGTACTTTTTGTCTCATTTCATAGGTGTTCATCAAAGAAGGCCAAGGCGGTAGCTCTGAACTTTCTGCCTATTCTAACATGGCTGCCATCCTATCCAGTCAAGCAGTACCTGTTTTCGGACGTGGTCTCAGGCCTCAGTACAGGAGTTGTGCAGCTCCCTCAAGGTCAGTCCCCTGCAGCACCACTGTCTTATACAGTAGTCATGAGTTAAGCTAGTCATCTGGAATCACACAAGGGTTTAAGAGTGTAAAGGGCTAGCTGCCAACTCCCGAAGGATTGTTTTCAGCTTCACGCTGTCTTTGTTTTGGTATCCCTGTAGCTCTGATGTTGTGATGCAATCACTTGGCTTCTGGGGCTGCTTTTTTAACACTCGCTGTCCTCTGCTCCACAGGTTTAGCCTATGCTATGCTGGCTGCTGTGCCTCCAGTTTATGGTCTGTACTCCTCATTCTATCCCGTCCTGCTGTATACCTTCTTTGGCACGTCTAGACACATATCAGTAGGTGAGAAATTAACTTGAATTCCCTTGTAGAGGCTTTTCCCTTGGGTCATTAATCTCCTCCTACAAGCTGTAACTGGTGCCAACATCCATGGTTGGTGCCAAAATCGCATCAAGGCAACAAAAAAGACAAATACCGTGAAATTTATAGATTCTTTTTTGTTGTTAGCTTGATTTGTTGTGTGTATTATTCTACAAGATGATACATATACATGTACATGACAAAATGTTTACATGTTGATCGTAAGCTCAGCCATTGATGACTTTGGCTGATTCAGCTATCACACTTGTAAGTAGTCTTGCACAGGAAAAATGTTCTGACACAGTGGCTCCTTGTTTTTCAGACAGATAGACAGCAGCAGCTTCTCATTTCTAGTTGCTGGCTGAAATGACCATTTCTTCAGCTGTAGTTAGGCAGCTAGTTAAGGTATTGTTAGCCTCATGAGTTGGGTAAAAAGAAAAACCTGTCTTTGGTTGACTTTTTAATGTTTTCCCATCTGCCTATTTTTAAAGTGACAATCTTGTAAAATGGGTCTTAATACTGCCCTTGGTATCTACATGTACATATAATCATGCTAATAGAAGGAAATTTAGCTAACAGGGCATTGTCCTCGCCAGCTGATGATCCATGTAGAAGAAATAGAGAATCAGCATTGTCATTACAGAGCCTGTTGTAAGTCACTGTAAGTACGATAAAGAAAATGTTATAATCAGACTATCATTTTGTTCTAACCCTGTGTGGTTGTTCAGCTGAAACACACATTTGTATTTTCAGTACAGTATGTTTTAACTTTTAACCTCAGGAGGAAAAAAGTTTGACGTGTCTGGCAAACTTAACCTTGGCTCAGCTCACGCTGGTTTGGGTTGCTGGAATGCAAACGTCCTCAAATCCAATAAAGAGCAGAGCTGGTAACATTACCCTGAACTCTGATAACGTCGAGGACAAGCTTCCACACAGTGGGGAAATACCACACAGTGGGGAAATCACAGTGACGTATTTGTTGAACAAAACGTGTGACTCCACATATTGCATTAAGGTAATGATTTTTTTGCTCTTATTTTTGCTTTTGCAGAGACTAAAAATGAATTTACAAAGTTCTTAAATGCCAAATATCTCTCTATACACAGCCGTGTTGTCAGTGTAATGATCGGACAAAAGCTACCACTAGTCAAATATGTGCATATTTAGAGAAGATTATTGAGTTCTGGATGATCCAACTATGGCACTTGTCCAATCTTGTGTATAATATATAGCAAAAACGGATTTTTACTGTTGTGTAACCCCATGTTTTCCTGTTCCACAATGGTCCACAATTCCACAAATGATGTAGAAAAGGTTAAACATTAACTTGCTCTTATTCTTTGCTTCGTGATCTAAATTAATTGTGGGAGCTGTTAAATACAAAGTCTTCTTCTTGAAGACAGCCAGCAGCCTTTTCACACACCCAGGCTGCTAAATACAGGCACCTCCAAAAGCACTATGACCAACTCAAACTCCCAGCTGCCTCTGGCCCATGCACATGCACTGCTTTGCACATCAGCTCCATCAACGCCAAAGTTACAGACAGATTCAGATTCTGAGATAAAACATGAAAGTTCAGAAGGAAATGCTTTCATCCAGTTGCAATAAGTGTGTGTCCTCAGCTGACGTGAGCAGCAGGATTGTGAAATTTCAGTGACCCCCACCCTTTGCCATCTCACTCATCTGTGCACTTCCCCTTCTTGAAACTGCTCCAAGTCATCTCATATGTCAGCTGTAACTTACGAGTCCATCTGACAAATGGACACAATAAACTACCTCAACCTTTTGAAACAAAAAAAGCTGATCTAAACTAAAACTCATTACACAGCAGGAGGCAGCTGACTTTACAGTGGAAGGGCCTCCAAAATTTCCCCTTGATAGTAACGTGGTGTGAAAATGATAGCTCAAGTTCTGGCAGAGAGGGAGCTGGAATAGCTGGGCAGGTGTTCAAGCGCTGGGCAAGTTGGCCTTTTCACTCAGGAAATAAACACATAAATACACACTGGACACTGGACATCTTGGTACTGTACAGCACCAAGCCTGAGGATAAGTGGGGCTAAGGGGAAGTACTTTCACAATGATGTTTTGGCCTTTAGAGCACACCATTTTTAGTGTGCTCTAAAGGCCAACACCAAGAGAGCGTGTGACTGATTAAGAATTGACATTTAGTGTTCCAGTGCAAACCTTCATCTAGCCTTACATCTGTGTATGTGTCATGGGCATAAATGTCCACAATCTTTTTTATTGCACAGTGTAGGAGGCATGTCAGAAGATGTGAAAATGTGAAAGATATGATTTGAACAGCAAACATCATTTATGAGTTAACAAAAGAACTGACATGAGGATTGCATCTGTGCAAAATTATGGGTTTGTTTTACAGTCTATCCAATTCAATTTTATTTATATAGCACAAATTGACAACGTATGTCATCTCATCTCACAGTGCTTAACAAAGTAACACACGTCTATACACGTGCTGCACACACATCATCTATAGAGGTGCAGACTTTTCATGATGTACAAAAGCAAAAGCACTGAACACATTTATACTGAGGCCCATGTTGATATAAATGTTAAGCAGTGTTTGACCTGGTAGTGGGTTGATCCTGGAAAGGTGACAAAATACAGTATACTCAGTATGTAGACTAAGAAATTGCTTAAATTCATTGTGGATGCTGGTTAGGGCTGGGCGATAAATCGAATTAATTCGATTAATTCATGTTTTTAAAAGTCCACGATTTGAAAATCTGCAAAATCGTAAAATCGAGGTAGTCTCTTCTTCTGCATTTTTGGACTTACGCGCTTGCGTCGACTTCCGCCGCCTCTTTCCTCTTTCTTGCGCCGAGCCGAGCCGAGCCGAGCCGATGCAGAGATACGAAGCTAAACGAAACGCAGCGGCTCGCAGCACCGGCTCGTCTCGGCTGGTAACTTTAAGTATTTTCAATGCAAACACAGTGAGTGAACTTTTTTGCGAA
>OMNN01052296.1:0-17092 GCA_900302755.1 Chromis chromis
GCCGGGGCCAGAGCGCCGGGGCCCAACTCACTCAGCCTGGCTCTTTTGCATGTCAAGGCCGAGGAGGAACATGAAGACAACTTGGTTTTGAGAGATGCTTTGAAAGGATTCTCTTGACTGGCTTTGTGTGGGGGCGTGGTAGGTGGTGTCAGACCTGCACAGGGAGGAAAAGACACAGGTTGGGTGGTGAGAGATAAAATGAAAACAGAATAATAATGCAAACCTCCCCCTCCTCCCTCCCTTCTCCCCTCACTCAACTATAAACTCCCAGGTCAGTTTATGGGCAGTAGACACAGATACATGCTGATTAAAATATTCACTTTCACTTGGCCTAATCCTGATCTCTATTTTATTGCAATCTTGACAGATTAATGTAATGCTTGGTGTAACTTAATATGGCGGCGCTGTAATACGGATGACTTGCCATTCTCTTCCTCTCTGACCTTGAAAAGATCTCTTTTCGTGAAAAAAACCATAACATAACCCCGTAGAGGACAAACGTAATGCATCTGATAAAAAAAATTAAAGTAAATGTATCATATCTCCGCCTGCCTCACACAAATGTCAGCACAGGACGGCAGCCAACTCATTGGAATAAAACCGGAGACCTTTTTTATCTGCAAGAAAGAACGATCACTAACATGAGCATATTTCAAGATTATCCAGCACCATCTGCATTTTCTGGAGGAAGATACTGTACAATGTTAGCCTGGCTGGTGATGCTACTGTGGCGAGATGTCTGCTCTGTCATGGAAGCATAGGAAATACTGGAGAATGGGTTGACATTCCTCTCAGATGGCATGTCCCAACTGCTTGTGCCCCCCTATCCCCCCCATCTCTCTCTTCCCTCGCCTCCTACAGATTTACAACCAGACAGATGGCAGTTATATGGGAAGTCCTGAGATGAGCCCACTTTATAGCATTGTTAATGCACTCACACAAACAGCCGCCGCCATTACTCTCATTCTCCCTTTCCTTCTCTTCTTCTTTTTTTCCTTTAGTTTAGTCTAGTATTCTACCCTTTTTCTCTCCTCCTGTCTGCCATCTTCCCCGGATCAATCTCTCTTTTTACCTCCTCTGTCTCTCTGCATCTTTTCCTCTTTCTGTCTCGCACAGAACAAATGTGCCCACACACACAGCCACACTCGTCACTAACAGTCTCTCACTGGAGTCAAACTCAGGCACTTTGAAACACCTACGCGCTCCCCTCTTCTTTGCCATTCTTATAATGCACATCATTCTTCCCTTGCCGGTGAATTACACCAAATGACAGTTATTAGTATCAAATCCAGTGTTAGAATATGCACCAGAAAGACAGCTTGACAAAGAGAGTGCGGGAGCCTGATACACAAATGTGCAAGTTTCTGAAATCACTTGCTGTGTTTGGGATGCCTGATCCAACGGCTTATCATCCTACTTATTATCTGGATGTGTCTGTAAGTAGGACTGCAAGCGCCCACTCCCCTCTTCTCCCCACTTTGCTCTTCCTTCCCTCAGTTCTGATAGTGAGACAGACATATATATGCATAATGCCAATTAAACGAGCTTTGAAAAGCAGAGAGGACAGGGTGAGAGAGGGGGAGTGGATGCTACACAATGCCTAAAGAACTTCTGTTTCACCAATGAAGCGCCATCTGTCCAAAACAATGTGCGCATGGGGTCATAAACTGGGAGCCATTAGCAATGGGGGTGAAATAAATCAGAATTAGATAAATATGTGCCTCTCAGTCAAACTTGCTCGTGATGGATGATCTGCAGACACTATTCATGCAGAGAAAACGATAGAACAAGTGAGGAAGATGGAGAGAAAGAGGAGGGTCTTATCATCTTCTTTCTCGTCCAGCTGTAAATTGTGAGGAGACCTCAGAGCGAATAACAACTCCGGGCTTAAAGAGTTGATCCGGCAGTAAGCTATGCAAATAGCAACAAAGAGACCACTTCTGTGTCATGAGATACAGTAATTAAAGACAACACAGCAGCACAGGGTAAATCTATTAGCTTGGCAGAGATTAGGCCTGAACAGTTAGATCCCAGGGGACCTTACTGCCTTTTGTAGCCTTTACCGTACCTCCTGAGAAGGGTCAAGAAAACATGCAACCAAACAGTGCAGCTATTATTTATTACTGAACATCATTTGGCTGAGCATAACATGTACATATCCTGGCAATTAATTCAATCTTTCTTTGGAACCGTACCGCTACTACTACATCTCATCATAAAGGTGTAAAATAATATGTTACTGGCAGCAATTCATGGAAAATTCCACCAGCGCACGGTCAACCTGCCTTGAAGGTGGAAGGTGGAACCGCCCACCTGGCTAACTTCCATCTGATTATCAGTAACACCGCCATTATCTCTATTGTAGTGGCATGTTACTCTAAATCTGCAAAGGACACGTAACTCCAACCTAAAAGCTTACACCTCCGCTTACCGGGATCTATATCCATCTGTCTCATAGAGCACGAGACTCAAAAGCTAATCTCTAAGTAGGAACGGGGCTCAGTAACCCAGAGCTCTCTGGCCTAATGACATTCCTGCTAATATTCAATCCAAAATTTGCACAGGATGGTGAAGTCAGGTGAAGGGCTTTATTTGACTGTGCTTGTAAAATGGATGCGGTGGAACAGAACGGACACCCAGATTCGGCCACAGGTCAATAGACTCGCCCACGTGCAGTAAAACGGGAAGAAATATTAACTGTGCTTGATTGCCCCTGAGCTTAAGGAGCACTGATCTTTCCCTTCTTTAGGTCTCCACAGGCCTCCCCTTTGACCCTGAAAGCTTATCTACACAAAAGGGTTAAACCGCACTTCAACCAAAGTCAGAAAGGACAGAGGGATACCTCTCGGGGTTTGAATTTCTATTGCCCACAAGAGCTCAGCAGAAGGTGCAGCAGGGGGCAGACGTTAGGTATGGACAAAGATCATTTCCCCTGCTGGTAAATGAATACACAAAAGGCATAGTGCAACATCACAAAGTGTGAGCGGCTAAAGGGCAGCCATTTTGTTTTTATTGACCTTAGATGATTAATCTCAAGTAAATGTGGGGTAATTACCATCCTAATTCGCATAGAGAGAGAAAGGAAGAGACGACCCTCACTACTGCAGCTTTTGCCTGCAACAAACTTTTGCAGTTAATCATAACGCAATAACATTACAGGATGATGTCAATAAAGATGCAGAAATATCTCCACAGTAGCAACATTTATCAACAGCATCCTTTGCATATAACATTGGAATTTATTCTCAAGTCAGCTGATTTAATAGCCTGCAAGTATGGTGATTTCAAGAAAGGATGATCATACGGGCAAAACCGAATTACGCAGCCAATTAAAACAATACCGCTGCCATTTCAATTTCCCTGTGATGTGTCGGCTAAGTAAGCTGTCAGTCAGAGCGCATTAGGATCTGATAAAGGAAAGGCATATTAACTCTTCAGTAACAAAGCAGGGGGAGTGGTGGAGGGTGGGACGGGCTTGCTAATAAACCCCGAAGAGATTGGAAAGCCTAATCAATACTCAGGCACATAAAACTGATCTCCTATGCCTTCACCTTGAACTTTGAACTGTGATGGAACTATCAAGATTCTGGTGTTAACCCATTACGAGTTACAACAGGCAGGTGGGAAGTAGTAGCAAGGTCGTGATTTTTGTATTTCTAATAAAAATAATAATAATAAGTGTGCTCACCTGGGGTTCCAGCAATCTCCACACTTAATGTCCGTTCAATGGTTTTGTTCTCAAACGGTGATCCCTTGTGGTCACTGGAAGACAAAAAAAAAGTACAACATTTTACTTCACAGGGGAAAGTGAAGTAGTTTTAAAGCTTTTGTGATCTAAGAAATGGAAATGAGTCACAAAAATGCCTCAACTTGGATTCTAGTCTATATAGTTTTCTCTGGCTTTGTCTTTTTCTATAGTTTGATGCTCACTTTTTTTTTTGCCTAGAATAATGTGGAAAAACTTCTCACACTTACTTTGGAGACTCTGGGGTCAAAGGAAGTGGCAAGGTGGTTGGTTTGGCTGCAGAACACAAAGGAGCATGGGTAATTATTGATCTAGGTATAACACTCATGGCAGAAGAGAACAGGTCCACATTCTGCAACAATTAATCTCAAATTGGCTCAACAAGTGCAATTATTACTACAAAAACACCCATCCCTGGTTAGAAAGTCTTACTATGGACACTATCGTACAAAGCATATCTTTTTTAGATTGACCCCATTTTAACAATTTACTTTTTTAGGATAGACTGTTCACTCTGTGAGGCAGGATGGAGTGATGGTGTTTCACAGGTGTCTAGACACAGACAGACCTCGCTCAAGACAACAAACAGATCGAAATGGAATAAAAACATACAGAGACGATGCCACAAACAAGACACATGACAGTGGGTGAGCCCCTCTCTAGACAATAAAGTCATAATCGCATGCACCAACAGCAGAGGAGGGGGAAAAAAAGAAGGAAGAAAGGAGAGTCAAGGAAGCTTGTGCAGTTGCCCGAGGCTCTGGCCGACTTGTGCTCCAGCTAAGAGAATGTGGCTTTAGTAGCACGACGCTAAAGAGCAGCACCCGGGCTCTGAGTCTAAATGTACAGATTCAGCACACTCAGCTCAATCAGCCAAAGACGGTTCAAGGGTCGGCTTTGTGAATACAAGATGTACAGTAGCAAGACAAGGCTCGCCCCTTTTCCCACCCCCTCCTTTTTATTAAAAAAATTTCACTCTCTTTTAAATTTTAAAAGAATGCCTCTGGGACTAGCAAAAAGCATTGGCGAGCAGGCTGTTTGCTGTCACTGTTGTTTATGCCCTCAGAATGACTGTTAGATTCAAATTAGAATAGGGGTTAGTTGTGAAATCAAACTGGGAAGTGGTTAGAGCAGGAGAGGGAGAAGAGAGAGCAGAGATAAGGCCAGTGGGGGGGATGCAGTCATGATTACCTAACAACAGGAGGCCCTGGTCATCGGGGTGCTCGCTGAGTGCCTGCCTGTGTGGGTGCCCTTGCCCTTGTATGATGCAGGGAAGGGTGGGCTCTGCAATGCTAGTATCTGGGATGAGTGGGCTTGGAGGGCCCTGTGAGAGCACCGCTGCGGGGCTGCCCATGACATGGTCATCATCATCGTCAACAACACCATCATCATCATCATCATGGTCAACATCCTCCCCATAGCCCCCCTGGTTTGGCCATCCCAGCTCTAGTCCAAAGCCCATGTCTAGCTCTGAGTCTAGCTGGGTAACCCAGCTCTCTAAATCTAAGGTGAGAGGTAACAACAGGGGCTCTGAGTCAGGCTCTCCAGCCGGACTTACTCCCTCGTTTGTGTGATCAGTGGTCCCTCTGAGCTCCTCCTCTTTCACCTTAGAAACAGGCTGGGCTGGGCTCTCAGACCTCTTACCTGAGAGTTTGCTCTTAGTACTACGTGAAGGGGTAGTCTTAGGTGGGAGTATCTGGGCCCGGTATTGAGCGGGCCTCTGTTTGGAGGTGAGCAGCTGGCTCAGTAAAGGGTGCCCCGGCTTCTCATCTCTTTTCTTTATAGTCACTGTGATGTGCCTATGCGGCGCGCGGCTGGCACTGCTACTGTTACTACGGCCTTGCCTGCCAAAGCCCTCACTAGCCTGAGTGGCGCCCGCAGCCTCTCGGCAATGCTCACAGCTGTGACTCACCTCTCGGGGAGGGAGGGAATAAGAATGCATATACCTAATAAACCTAGCGGCGGCCAGGCGGCCCACATCGCCTGGCGGCCTTCCTTCTTCACTGGGCGGCCCGTGCTCCAGTTTGGGGCGGGCATGGCCGCAGGTGGAGGTTCTGTGGCCAACAGGGATAGAAGCACCCTCCGACTCCTCAACCCCGTCATCGTGAGTGCAACGCTGCCACTTCCCAGCCCCAACACCAGCCATACTACACTCGCCTGCAGCCCGGCTCTCACCTCGCTGGTGATGCTGCTGCGGCGGCTGCTGCTGCTGCTGCTGCTGTTGTTGTTGTTGTTGAGATGGCACAGCTGACTTCTTCTTGGAGGTGGTTGTGGAAGAGGAAGAGGAGGTAGAGGAGAGGGAGGAGAACGAGGAGGTGGATGACGAGGACGGTGAAGAGGAGGAGGAGGAGCCGCCGAGACCGAGGCCACTCTTGTCCCTGCTACTGGCACCCCCCCAGGCGCTCTTGGCTTCACTGGCTTTGGTGTGGAGCAGGATGTCATCGGTGGCTGTTAGGTATTTCAGCAGCTCAGTGCAAGGCCGCCTCACCGGGCGGTTCTGTTGGCTGGAGCCCCCTCTTGCTTTGCCATTCCAGGGGCTCTCCGTCTGTGCAAAACAATAAGACAGAGACAGAATCACTTAGTTTGCTTGAATAAAAAAGTTTTGCTCACTGTTGTTAGTATAGTGCAGCTGATCCAATTGTGAGAAATGTTAAGTACTCTATTTGGCACAAAAATAAAAGTCGAAAGAGATGGAGCCTGAGAGAGGCTAAAAGAATGACTCAAACAGCCTGAGCACAGTAGTTGCCCAACTGTCTGGGAGGCGATGGTGGGAGTGCCGTCCGCCCATCATCTTAATTGCGTGGCCCCCCGAGCGCCACCGTGCCACTCTGTACGCGCACCATGTCCTCCGGGAGTCCTCATTCGCTCTGCTCCAGAAATGGATGACTCAAAGGCACAGTATGAAAATAGACTCTGTGAAGAAGGTTGATGCACTGCATGTGCAAACATAGTACGCAGAGCACACACAAATCTGTCTGTGTTGTGTTTACCGCACATTATGATCAGATACAGACGCTTTTCACATTTAAGCACGAGGCAATGTAGAACAAATATACTGCAGTTGAATATGACACCGAACATACAGCATTCTGACATGAAATTCAAACAGATATCAGATATTTTATTATTCACATTCACAAAGCTATGATACTTACACAGACTGAAATTAAATCCTAATCAACTGCACCCCTATAGAAAAAAAACTCTTCTCAGAGCCATCTAATGAGAACATCAAGTCTGATATTTTGATGTTGTTGTCTCAAGGCATCAATCTCGCCGCAAGAGCGCCTGTCGCTCTTTTTTTTCTTTCTTTTTTTTTTTATTCAACAGGCACCATACCAAGGCGGATAAGTGGTGGAGCTAATGAGACAACGGTGCCGATGCCTCGCCTGGAAAGCCCAACAGCAATCAGCCTGTTTTCATTACGAGATGGCCCCCTGGGATAGTAGACTGCTAGAGCAGTAGTCTAACATCTTCTAAAGGCGGCCACCAAAACAAGAAAAATGTGAGGAGGGAGGGAGGGAGAGCGAGAAACAAGACAGAGCAAGAACAGAGTGAGGGAGATAAACAAACACTAACAAAAAAATGTGTGTGCAGGAGTGAAATAAGCAGCAAGGCAGTGCATGTATTTGTGTGTGTGTGTGTGTGTGTGTGTGTGTCCCTACCTTGACGACGGCAGGTGGTGGTCTGATCCGGTGGTTGCTGCTGGCTGCATGGTTCTGTGCCTTGCCACCTGTGTATTGATTATAGCTGAGCTGGGAGTTTGCAGGTGCCAGAAGGAGCTTCTTCAGCTGCGAATGGACCCAAACAGGACCAGATAGGTAGGAGGAGGAAGGAAAATGAACAGAATGTGTTTTATAGATGTACAATCAGATGATAGTGCAGTTAAAAAAGAGGAAATCACTGACATATTCAGAAGATTTTTTTAAGCAGTTCATAGCATGTGACTTGGCAGGGTTTTTTCTACCTTTGCAGGTGTTTTTGTGTACACACAACCAGGCTTCTTGAATGTGATTGAATAAACACACTCAGGCCTTTGGCTAAAGGTCATTTGGAAGAAACCGGCATGGAATAAAATGGACTATAACGTAGCATAACATAACATTTTAGGTCAAAGCCTTTAAGCGAGAAAATACCCAGATGGTATGGTCATGTGTAAAAATAACAGCAAGAAGGTAAGCTGACTTCTCATCGAGAGGTCTGTTTCTTTCCTTTTTTTTTGCCAAAAAAAAAGAAAAGATGACTCTGGCACTGGGGGGATTAGTTGAGACCCACTGAGAGGAGACGAGGTGAGATGGATTTCTGTTTTCCCTTACTTTCATTATGTGCCTGCTCAATTTCAGGGTCTGTGGCAGTGTGTCAACCAGCGTTTGGGCCCACCACAGTGTTCATATCATTGAACTGGCGCCACAACAGCTCTGTTATGTAATTAGCAGAAAGCAGCAAAACACACTGATCCATTCCATTTATTTCCCTCCTCCCTGCCTCTGTATCTCACATACAGTGAACTCATTGTGGTGAATATGGAGGGTGACCTGGGAATAGACGAATGAGTTGTTGAAAAGTCTTGTCTGGCATGGACTGGCAAAAAAGTCAAGGGTGGAGGTCATGTCTGGGGGAAATTATATATTTTGACCCTACTGGTGATGTTGGTGTGAGAATCACAAGAAGAAAGAGCTGTTGATCTTACCAGGGAAGGCTCCTCAGGCTCTGGGGTTCGTGGTGAGCCGTCAGGAGAGGAGGGACAGCTCTGGTCACTGGCATTGGTCACGTCCCCATCTGCCAGGGCCTCAAACGAAGGCAATCCGTCCTCATCCACTGGGATGCTGTCCAGGGTCTCTGTAAGCACTGCCAGCAAGTTGGCCTCATTTTCTTCATCTATCTTCTTAGGAGGGGGAAAAGGGGGGTGGAAGACAGAGACAAAAAATAGAGAGACAGGAAAAATAGGACATTTTAGTCAGGAGAAGTTGCATCTATTTTTTTTTTTTTACTTTCTGGGAAGTAAAGGTGGTGGGTGGCTGCATGCAGGCTTTCATAGTTAATATAGTGGGAATATTTTTTCACTTTTTTGCAGCAGCAGAGCTCACTCTATTCTGGCAGCCTTTTAAAAAACAAAATTCTCCTCATGTGCATGTGAGTCAAGCCTGTCACTCACATTTTAAGCACGCAGCTTACTGGACCAAAATAATATCTCCCCCAAGAAACCCATTACCAGGGCTGACAAGTAGCAAGTATCTAGGGAGGACGGGGAATGGGTTGGGGAGGGTACGGAGGGGTTTGTGGGGGGGAAACAATGGGCAGAAGTTGACTCTCCTCTCTCCTCACCCGCAGAATTGAGAGACGATTGGATTGCTGACAAGATGTTTGCAAGCAATCCTCAGATAAGGAGAATTACGAGCCACTAATGCTAAATAAACGCAATGTATTTAAAATGTTGGCATGACAGCTGATGTTCGCAACGGGGCGGGAAGTTACCATCAACATTTCATGAGAAATAAAGCTTGTTCTTGCCACTCAGCTCCTCTTTGATGTACCAGAAGAGTTGTGTGCTTGCTGCAGCTGGCTGTTTAATGGTGGAAATTATAACTGTGTGCGAGAAATAAAGAGAGGAATATATGGAGAGGGATGGAGAAGGCGAGGGAGAGATGTGAGCTGCCAGCTATCAATATGGGAGGTTTACTGGGGGTAGTAACATGTATGCAAAAAGGAAAAAGAAGTGTATACAGACAGACACTGAAAGCGAGAGGATGCCACTTGTGCACGGCTCTGCCTTTTTGCATTGACATATGACAACGGGAACTGCAAGCCCAGGGGACATTAAGACAGCGGAAAGATAAACAGTATCGTCACCCTGGGACGTTCTGTGGCCAGCCCAACAAGAACAAATCCCTTTATGCACACGGCAGGATTATCATCGCTCGGTGACGGCGTGTGGCCATCATTACACCGGGGGGGCCAGCAACCTCTCAGATGCCAGCGCTGTACCTCAGAGGACTCCGAAATCCCACATGCAGCCCCTCTTGTTTCTCTCTACCCCACTGGTTTTACACAATTACACACCCACCGTGGATGGTGAGGCTTTGGATTCACCAACCAGACGGCGGCAATTTTAATGCATTCCCCCCTTCCAATTTTCATTTAGAGATGACACAGATATCTTGGACGTTCAGTTAGCTGGCTAACAGTGAGGAAAACGTTAATCTGATGCTCATTGAGTAGATTTTCTCCTAACAACATGAACACTCAGTCATTATTAAAAAATGATAAAGGGGACATATTTCACAGAGATAACACTACGTAGACTGGGGCCATGCCGCACTGCCAGGCAAATGCCTTGCAGGAAATTGCTCTGTATGAGGTGGCATGCTGTTTAATTACTTGCAAGGAGCTTCAAAATCCACTGTGCTGGAACCCTGTGCTATTGAAACTCTCACCATTTTCCAGCACCCCCAAGTTATTACCTGAGCACTAAGCGGGTGGGTATTAACTGAAGCTGTAGCCATGGCTTAGCCCAAACATACATCCTGCATGTGAAATTGAAATTTAGGATCATTTTTAGATCATCACAAATGACTCTTTAATGAGCCAGCCATCTGTTTAGGTCCATACTCATCAACTATCCAATCAATGCTGCATTTAGGTGAGGCTTTATTCACCTCTCTCTTCCTCTTTAAACCTATAAATCTATACTCTAAAAATGTGTGTCTATGCCACCGAGTGACGCTGGTTACATTAAAAGTTGAGAGAGCTGTGCAAGCTTCGTTATGTCATGGTTTGGAAAAGGATTGGGGAATTTCTGAGGCTGCAGCAGGCTCAAATGTAGTGATTTCAATCCTGTTTCAAAAACCTCCACCAATTGGCAAGCTCCCACAGGCGCACTGTATCCCCAAAGATAACCCAGAAGGGACTCTCATACTCTGAAAGAGACACTTGTAAAACCCTGAGTCGTGACGATCATGCAGCAGCCGCCACTGTGGCTGTAGTGGAGGCACTCATAGGCCAAGTGGGGATTTGAGAAACGGTGGTAAAGAGCAAACCTCAGTGATTGTTTCTGCCCTGGAGAGAGAATGATCTAATACCCCCGTCCAGGAGGGCAAGCTTCTCCATGCCAGCTTAAGGACCACACCTTCCAGAGTTTCTGCAACAAAGTCAATCTAGTACCGATAACTCACTTGCTACTTGTATATTTATAAACAAAATCTCTATGTGGGTGGACTTGAAGAGCTATGGCACCCAAAGGGGATGCCACCCGGATAACCTGGCAAACTGCTGACGGCCATGTCCACTTATATTGATTACTACAGCAGCTGCTGAGAGGAAAAGAGGACAGGAAGAACAAAGAGAGAGGAGAAAAATTGTCTCGGCGGGAGCACTTTCTCGCCCATCCCGCTTAATGGACCTCACCGAATTAAAGAGATCTTAACAATCCTGGGCTAATTGTGGGATCACAATATATTAACCCCGCTCCAATTCTAAAGGGTGCCATTTTGCGGCAGTTTTATTCCAAATGCTTCAATTAGCCATAAAACATGCTGGCAAGTGCTGGCAGAGCTTCTCTCCCCTCCTCCTTCACCCCAGCTTCCCCACATCGGAGAAAAGAAAGCCAACTCCGGTTGTTCATTATTAGGTGAGGCCCTTTTGTTATCAGGCAGGCTGTCTTTGAGATTGTCCTTGCCTTTAACTCTTTTATTGAGTTCTACAGCACAGCATTGTGTTCCAGGAGATACTATTCACACGGCTGATAACGGAAGGTGAAGGTGCTGTTTTAAACAAACACTCACTTCTGAACACCGGGGCAAATAGCCAAATTAAATCTGCTAATTGCTTCTTGAGGATTCCAGGTTCCTGAGCAAATTTGCCAGAGATCAAATTTTAACGAGCTTTTTTCGGGGCAATGCATCATTTACATGTTAAAAGGAACCAAATGTGTTTTGAAAGTGCCAGAATGTACCTGATCGCTGAGTAACTCCAAAATAAAGTTTCAACTGAATAAACAGCCCCACTGTTATCTTTGGTTGAGAGGCACAACATGTGACAGACGCTCTGGATGTGGGAAGATAAAACATCTTCCATTAAATGGGTCATCTAGTATTTAAAGTGCTGTTTATTCACACTATCTTTTTTTTTTATTTTTTGCTCATTCTTTCTGCAAATAGACAAACAGAAACCAGTTAGTGCAAGCAGAAAACACTGTTAATAAATTGGCCCTAAATTTGTGTGGAGGGGTTAAGTCTGCGCCTTGACAATTTAATTGCTTTGCTTCATCTCAATCTTTATTTCCCCCCCTCTGCTCCCTGCTCTGTCAGATTTCTAAAGCATTCCCTCGGATGAGGTTAAGCGACCAGCCAGACCTTCTAATCATGGCACAATCAGAAATTGTGGGGGGTATATGTGTGTGTGCTGCAAGTGGGGAGGTGGTATCAAGTCATCACATCTCGACTCTGCCGAGAAAAGCAGCCTTGGATTTGATAAACAAATAATGTCATTCTGTGTTATTACCCCCGGCCCCCAGATTTCAGAGGAAATAAATCAAAGTCAGCCTTGCCGTTAAGGCGTTAGTCAGGCCTGACACGTCGGCCGGTCACACAGGCACAACATATGGCAGCGAGGAAGGAGGGAGGTAAGAGAGGCATGGAGGGTGAGGTACGGCGCGATGCACGGCGGAGAGACAAATCATGGCAGCCACCAGAGACGTCTGGTCATTTAGCATGAGCTTACTGAGATGGAGAGAGGGTGATTATGGCCTATACGGGGCGATGAAACCATACATAACACTGTTAAGTTCCTCTGTGTGTCTGTGTCTGTGAGGCAGCCGTGGCACAGCCTGATGGTGTTCCAAATCATAAAACTAAATGTTAAACCTCCATTGTGGTCAGGGCTGTGAATGGCTCGCGACATGTAGCAGTAAACTGAAGGCTCTTGTCATTTTCCATGTGACTACAGAGTCAATAGAGCATCTCGTTATTCTGAAACAATTTCCCAAGCAAATGATCCTGTGGACTAGATATCGTGCATGTTCTGGACACAGAAATCACAGTCCTAGTGGCCATTAGTGTATTTCCTGGATATACAGACTCTCTCTCCCAGATTATCACAGCTCAAGACTCAACAGACTTCACTATCTTCTGCTTTATAATGACGATTTGAACTGCAAGTTGCTAAATTTTTCACTCTGCAGCTGATTTTAGGTTTCGTCATCCGTCTTATCTATTATAAAACAACTGGTCTGGATAATCACTTCATCAGGCGGAAATTCACCGCTTTGTATCTCCATTTAAACAAAAAATATCAGCTCTCCGAATGAAGAAGAAGTTGACTGTTTAGATGCCAGATGCCTGTTTCGATTTCGAAGCCTGCGTGAGTTATAAATCAGTGAGGAAACGGTTGGTCCATCAATGAGGACCAGGATGTGTGTGTGTGTGTGTGTGTGTGTGTGTGTGCAGAGATGATGCATCTCCTGGGAACCATTTGAGACTGTTACAGCACTATCAGATGAGTTGATGGGGGAAAGAGAGAGGAAAAGAGAAAGTGAAAAGAGGAGATATCTGTGTGTGTGAGAGAGAGTGAGCCAAAGAGAACTGTTGTTACACTTCCTGACACAGGCCACATCCGATTGAGACACCTACCCAAGGGATGTTAGCACTGCTGTTCTTTCTAGTTCCAGTAGAGAGAAAAAAAATCCTTTGACCAGTAACCCTGCTGCTAAAACTTAACCACCTGAACTCTGTCATGTATCTGCTGAGATCAGCTGCCTTTAAGTCCTTTCTGGGGAACTTTGGGTCAAAAATCATGCAAAAGCGCACACAACCTGAAAAGATTTGCAGTTTTACATTTGTCTATAAAAACAACCAACTAACTTACATCCAAACATGCATGTCTTCACATCAACTCGCACACATTCTCACACAGCTATCCAAATAATTGCTAGGATCACAGGAGGTTTCGGTGTGTCCTGGTGGAACCTCCCCATCTACAGTCTTGCCCCAAGCTGCTGTTGTTTTCCTCCTCCAGCCGTCCAACAGATGGTCCAAGCAACCGTTTGCTAACACCACCAAATCACACACCATCATAATGATTGGACACTCACTCTTTTGTTTTGGCAGCTACTTCCCAATCGGCTTGGCACGAGGCAACACTGATTGCTGTGATTGCTCTGACTGTGCCTTGCTCCGACTGTCACAGCAGGAGGGGGAGAAAAACAGAGATTTGGAGCCTCGAATAAGGAATATTCAGCTAGATGCAGAGATGGGATGAGGGATGGTGCTTCCCTCTGCTTTTTTCTCCTAATGGCATGCAAATAGCTATTTGCTTAAGTCGGCAGCTCTGAATGTGCACTACTAAGCAAGGGGCCTTTGAACCTACTGTTACACTGCTGATAATGTGCTGGAGGAACACAGGGAGGGGGACAGACTGAGTGCAGAGAGGGACAGAAAAAAAGGAGCACACAGACTGTTTCCACTGTCCATCTTGCTGCCACATTTCCTGGCTGGAATGTAAGTCTGTCATCAGCAGTCAAGTGCAGCTATCCATAAAACAATTACATACTCAGAGAAGGCTGGTCACTTTGGTTTTGACATTTACATAGATTTGCGAGGAGTGCAGAATGGACCACAATTTCTTGTTTTTCGCACAGAGGACTCAATGTTATTATCCTCTGCTGACACCACCTTTACACACAACAACACACACACACGTACATCTGCACAATGCGGCTCCTGACCTTTCAGGCCCTGCCAAGCCCATCGAGGGTTTGTGGCGTTTCATTTGTCATAGTAATGTCTTCCTCGGAATGATGCCAACGCAAGGAGAGCCAGGATACAGTGGACAAGATATAGTGGTCTACAGTGTTTCAATCAATAGACACCTAGAGGTGTGTTTTTGTATCACTGTCCAAATGATAATCCTCCCGTGCACGTGTTGGTACATATGACAGGGGAACCAATATCACAAATTTATGGTAATTGAAATGGCAGAATCTTTTGGGGGAAATGCAGTCAATTTGATTCTGCAGCAAAAAAGGTCACCCTATTCAATTTGCACTCAATGCCATACGTGGTGCGACAGGGAAACACCTGAAAGGAAACGATCTTATCGAGGCCTCACAGGCTTCACCACTTACCCCGTTGCATAAAAGCTATTTGCTGATTACTAAATAAACGCATTATCTTTTACCTTGATTTCTGCGTGCGCGAGTGTGTCACTTCTGGATCCAGGTAGGAGTCTGCCACTGCAGTGTGTACACATCTTATCCGTGTCATGACTTTGTGAGAATGTTATCTGAGCTTTTTTTTTCTCCCTCTCGCACACTTTCAAGTGCAATATGTGCATGGGCTGCACGTGTGGTAGCAGTGGTCGAACACGGAGGACTTCACAAGTCTTTACATGTTGTGTTAGTGGTAACGATGCGGGATCCACCTATCTTTACAAGTAAATAAATGAAAAACACATCAAAGGAATTGTGCACATAAGTCGATACAATCCCAACTCGTCGACACGAGGCAGGGATACTATGAGAAAGGATGAGGGGGGGCATGAAAGCTCTCAAGAGTCCTTCTTTGTAGCAGCAACATTGAATGTTGAGCTGAATTTCATCTAAATCTAGGATCTATTCTCTGTGGAATACTGATCATGTTGCCTTTAGTATGGACAGGCTTGTGTTTGACAGCTTACATTTAGTTGAGCGTACCCACCACACCTGCACACACCAGCAGACTGTGCAATGTCTGCCAAATGCAGAATGATCAATGGTAGTTGACCACTTGATGACAAGCGTCCGACACTCGAAATCTCTTCCCTAGCTGCCCATCAACTTATTATACAACAAAGCCTGCAGCAAAATGAAAAGAGGTTCGGCTAGCCACAGTATAGAATGAAAATGGTCCTCTGGAAAGAGCTGATCAACAAGCACAGTTGTTGACTTCCTGAGGTCAACAGCACTATCATGGCAGATACATGCAGCACATTTATCCCAGATACGCCACTTCACAGATTCACATATACATTTTTTGCAAATCAGCTGCTAAAAGCATGCCTGCTTTGGATGTGTATAGGTACACCATAATTTTCGATGAAGTACTTGCAAGAGTCGACGAGGACTACATATAAACCACAGTCGTTTCTGAGCCACAACCTGTTTCCTGTGATATTGGCACTCCCTCGAGGCTGACTTTTCCTTTAGTCTTATTCTATACGAAATAATATTTTCATACATGCAAGTTTTTGTTCCACAAGAAGCAATGTTTTCTATCTGCAGCGACAAAATGTCTGTAAAAGCTTCTGCTTTCATTTTAGACTCAGGAGCTACTGATTGGGAGCAAGTGAGTCATCCAAGCATCAAGTCACTCATGCATCAGCAGAGCCTCAGAGAGCCTCTTGAACTATTTGAGGCCTGTGCAGACTTAAATGCTTCAGGGGGGGAATAAGCTGGAGCTATAAGCATGCAGTGCACATCATAAAGCTTAGTTAGAATGTGGAGGTTTCTTTCTGCATGGATGACAAAGCTCTAAAAAACTGAGCCTCAGCCCTGACCAGGTAAAACTAGTCCTTGAAAAGTACAGTACAAGATTGCAGTGAACATGGGCAAAAGTAAATCATAAAGCACTAGAGAATTGAGCACAGGCTTAAGTTTTACTCCAAGAGAATGACAAACAGGCCCATCTTTTTCAAATTAACACCCATCTGTGAAGCTAGGTGTGGTGTGTGTATCAAGTTAGTCCTTAAAATCTTGCAGCATTACTGCAGGAATTTGTTTTTAAATTAATTACTAAGAGACCTCATTTGTGCACTAAATTATTAATTATTGCTCAGAATCAACAAAGTTCTCTGGAAGCTGTGGAGCAAACTCACACAGACTGACAGAATATGGCAAACTACCAGGGCAGACGAAGGCTTGGCCAAGGCGGCTGCCACTGCTGGGTAAACTGGCACGGAGCACACACACACCTGGGATCGATTGGCCTTTGCTGGAGAGGGGAAACAGCCCATCGTCCAAGACTGACAGTGTTTCACCATGAATCACGGCACGCACTGACTGAAGGCTTCTCTCCATCCTCCTCCTCTCTCTGTCCAGGTGTGTTATTTGTAATGTTTTCTCACGACTGGCTATTGCTTTCTTTTGTACATTTCTCCTTGTCGCTCTCTGATCAGTTCATTTCATCTCTGCGCTTACACCGTCCTGCAGTTTCTGCCTCCTTTCATTGCATTAAGAGGGGAGTATAAAAGCATTCTAGGAATCCTCGGTTTATACCTTCCCTCCCACTCTAAAGCGTACACTATTAAATAATACAAGGAAGGTTGGTCTTATCGCATGGCATCGCTGCAACATGTTGCTGTGTGTGAGAGTATGAG
>OMNN01052297.1:0-15903 GCA_900302755.1 Chromis chromis
ATAACCACTGGTTACAACCAAGGAATGCAGAATACCATCTCTGAACACACAACACATCCAGCCTTGAAGAAGATGGTCTACAGCAGCAGAAGACCACACCGGGTGCCACTCCTGTCAGCTAAGAACAGGAAACTGAGGCTACAATTCACACAGGCTCACCAACACTGGACAATAGAAGGTGGAAAAACGTTGCCTGGTCTGATGAGTCTCCATTTCAGCTGCGACATTCAGATGGTAGGGACAGAATTTGGTGTGAACAACATGAAAGCATGGATCAATCCTGCCTTGTATCAACGGTTCAGGCTGGTGCTGGTGGTGTTATGGTGTGGGGGATATTTTCTTGGCAAACTTTGGGCTCCTTAGTACCAATTAAGCATGGTTTAAACGCCACAGCGTACCTGAGTATTGTTGCTGACCATGTCCATCCCTTTATGACCACAGTGGATCATCTTCTGATGCTACTTCCAGCAGGATAATGCTCCATGTCACAAAACTCAAATCACCTCAAACTGGTTTCTTGAACATGACAATGAGGTCCCAGGACTCCAATGGCCTCCACAGTCACCAGATCTCAGTCCAATAGAGCACCTTTGGGAGATTGGCATCATGGATGTGCAGCCGACAAATCTGCAGCAACTGTGTGATGCTATCATGTCAATATGGACCAAAACCTCTGAGGAAGGTTTCCAACACCTTGTTGAAAGTATGCCACAAATAATTAAGGTAGTTCTAAAGGCAAAAAGGGGTCCAAGCTTTTACTAGCAAGGTGTACCTAATAAAGTGGCCAATGAGTATATATCATTTTATTATATTCCTACCTCACCTCCCAACATTCTGTGTGACTTTCAGGCTTACTCCACTGTGGGAACGCCAGACTACATCGCTCCTGAGGTTTTCATGCAGACGGGGTACAACAAGCTGTGTGACTGGTGGTCTCTGGGTGTGATCATGTATGAAATGCTCATCGGTAAGAATGCACTTGTCTAGATATGAGACAGACAGAGAGAGATGAAAATGTACACTGTAATATTGTAAAATGATTTGGATCATGAAATTGACATAAGTGAACAAGTTATTCATTTATATAATAGTCCAAAGCAGCTTTGTGGATGGCACAGCAGGTTTTTGGTGATTTGATTTCCTATATTTTAATGTTTAATCATTACATTAATGCTGAGAAGTTTGTGTAAAAAACATCTGCTGTCAATGAAAAAAAACGGCATGTAGGCTTGTAGTGACCAAACCAAGACCAAGTCAGCTTAGCCTGTCGGAAGAGTTGGTAGTTTCAACTCCTGCAGATGATACTGTCCACAGTGTTTCTTAAAAATATGCTCTTTGTTCCTCTCCAGGTTACCCACCTTTCTGCTCAGAGACGCCGCAGGAGACATACAGGAAGGTTATGAACTGGAAGGAAACTCTCGTCTTCCCACCTGAAGTCCCCATATCAGAGAGGGCCAAAGACTTGATATTAAGGTACCGGATGTTCTTCAGGGTTATATCGGAAACTTTCTCTGATTCCAGCTCATCAAATGTGAAGATTTAATGTTTTTTTCTGTCTAATATCACTGTGAACTGAATCTTCTGGTTAACTGTGATAAACACTCAGCATTTTCAGTTTTATAAGTGATTAATAAACGATTTAAATTGATAATTAAATCTGATGCAGCCTTGTTTAGGAGTGTGGCTATATTAGTGACTTTAAACTAATCAGTGTGCAGCATATGCATGAATGCTGCCACACTAATTGGAACATTAGATGCATTTCAGTCTCCGTTTTTCCCAGAGCTCATTTCCAATCTCACATGAAGATCAAATGCCAAACATGTTGCAGCTATCAGTAGCAATTTCCTCAGTCATAGTTATGTCTGTGTAAAGGTTCATCTGCCAGTTTTATTATCCACTTACTGTTTGTGTGTTTCAGATATTGCACAGATGCTGAGAACCGGATCGGAGCTGTGAGTGTGGAGGAGATCAAGAGTCATCAGTTCTTTGAGTCGGTGGACTGGGAGCACATCAGGTAGAAAAACCACACGAGTGACTCCACTTTGAGGGAAACACAACCCCTCGGCCTAAATGCAAAGACACCCGTGTTAATTCTGTAACATCATTTCTGTCTCCTGTGATTCCTCCTCAGGGAACGGCCAGCCGCCATCTCCATTGAAATCAAGAGTATCGACGACACCTCAAACTTCGATGACTTCCCTGAATCAGACATCCTGCAGCCAGGTTTGTCTTATGAAACGCTGCAGTCCAGGAAAATCCCCGATTAGGAACACTAGCCTTTATTCAGATTCAGCCAGCATGACAAACCACAGATGAGTCATGCAGATTGTCAACAAAAGAGCTGTTATTGAGCTGTAAACAAACTAAATTTAATATTTTATGTAAGCTGTAGCTGTTCTTAATTTTATAATGACTGTAAATATGTGTAGGGGTGTCGTGCTCTGTGGTGCCCCCAAGTGGTATTTTAAATTAAAAACCCTACTTCTATTTTTTGTGTTTGTGAACAGCCAACTCGACGGAGCCAGACTTCAAATCGAAGGACTGGGTGTTCCTCAACTACACGTACAAACGCTTCGAGGGTCTGACTCAGCGAGGCACCATCCCCACATACATGAAGGCAGGGAAGGCCTGACACGCTCACATGGGGAGGCGGTGTCACGGAGAAACATATACAGACGTTTACGGACACAGGGTCGGGCCCTGGAGCCCCGCTGGTGCTGAAGGTCTGCGCTGTCAGCCTCTCAGTCTAAATTTAACCCTCATCACAAGTTATTTAGGTCTGCTCAGCCGCCGCAAGAACGCCAAGAGCTCGGAAATTAAGGAGCGTTACCGCATTACCTCGGTTGTTTATATCGTATACACGTGCCGTCTTTAGCCATAGCTCTCAGGCCAGCTCACTAACTAGGACACTAAATCAGCATATCTGCATGTTCAGCGGCATATTGCTTCTGGAGATGATTTTTTTACTGCCTAACGGTGACGGTGGGAATGAGGCTTGAATACAAATCACTGCTTCGACATCTTCACATCTATAGTTTCTACACTGGTGGCTAAATTAGCTCAGATGCAAACTGAATCTCTGATATTGAAGACAAGCTCTTTACACTGTAGTCAAACTCTGGATACGAACAGGAACGCCTCAGTTGCAGTAGCCCATATTGTACTACTTAAAGGAAAGTCCCAGCATGATTTTGAGTGTGTTTGTTCTACTGTGTATTTAAGACTGCAGCCATTTATATTTACCTTGAGGGGGAAAAATCTAGTTCTTTTTAGTTTGACGAAACTTGTTTTGGTTGATCTGATATAACCTAGCAAAAACTACTGGAGATACAGCTGGGACAAGTTCTTATTAGCAAATGGATCCCAATGAAAACTCAATTGTCCTCAAAACTGTACGAATGTTTAGAATGTTGAGGGATATTATGTCCTATATATAGGACATAATATCCTGTTATAGGCTAGTTTTACTGCTTAGGCACATGTTTAACAATGCAAGCAGCCTAGCTCTAAAATGATTGGCCCATCCACCACCTTGATTCGGATAGATCTGTTTTCAAAGTGATACAGAAAATACTGTAATTGTTTTATAGATTTTAAGTGACCAGGTGCTCATTCAGGCACCAAGCTGACACACAAGCTGACGCTGTCAGATTACCAGAACAGATGTCTGAAAGGGGCTTTTGTCTTCGTATCAAGACAGCATGAAACATTTCCAGTAGCAGCTGAAAGAATAACTACAGTCACTGACAACTTCTCTATAGTTTTATTTCTTGTTGAAGAAAGTTTTGCTTGTTTCTTCTGCTTCAAGATTCCCTAGCAGTTGGTTTATTACAGCCATGAACGTAGCCGACACCTCCACGTTCTGACGACGACACAGTGCGGCCTTGTTTATTTGCTCCAAAGCAATTATTGGAAACAAGCTTGATTCACATTTTCTCTTTTTTTTAATTGAAGTGTTTCAACCTTTCAAAAGTTGGCAGAAAACAGTTGTATGGAAACACGGCCACTGTGAGAATGTTAACATGCTGATGTTAGCATTTAGCTTCACTTTAGAGCCTCAAACAACCTCTACCATGGCTTATACTCTATCTTAATTCTGTAAGAGTGCCTCTAGAAACCTTCCTCAGAACTGACTGACTCAGAATTTATTATCCTGATTATTTTTGCCTCTTACTCATAGCGATGGATGAGGCTGAACTGAAAGTATTCTGGCTGCTTGGCGCTGGTTTCAAGCGACTCATCTAACAACCGTGACTGCGTCAAAGGATCGAAAATATACAACCAATGAGCAAACACTCAAATCATGCTGGAATCCTCCTTTAATCCTCATGCTAGTGATACACAGCACGTCTTTGTGGAGGCTCAGTGGGGTAACTTTGCCTCGGCGCTATTGCTGTTCTCACAGAGGAACAACTTGTTGCCAGGAAACGTGTAGATGCAGTTTACCCTGTGCTTGACATCCGTTACTGCGGAGTGTTGCCCATTCACGTTGCCAAACAAACTGCTGAGTGCACCCCTTCCCTTTAGAGCCGCTTGTTTTGTTCAGATCAGTGCTACAGTAATTGATATTTCCCCTCATTTTAATTCTAATCAGTCCGAGGCCCAATCACTTCCTTCTTAGATGGACAAAACATGCAAAAGTGCCTTTTAAAAATAGCTGATAAATATTTAACCAGATACTTAGCTGTATTTTAGCATTCGTTAACGAAAATTCGTGAAGAATTTAGAAGGCATTCGTTAAAATTAGATTAAAAATACAAAAAGCTGTTTGAGGGAAGTAGCAACGGGGAAAAATGGAAAGGGTAAAGTACAAGCTTTATTGGTAAACTAAAATAAATCTAAAGCTCGGATGTGACAGTTATATTTAATGTCTGCGGAGTGGCAAAGCATATGTGAATCGAGGTGGTAAAAGAGCAAAGAAACAAAGGCAGTAAAGGACAGCAGGTGTTTATAGGTTAGATATGGAAACAGGAGGCTCGTAAAAAGGTAATGTGTCGGTGAAAACACAATGAACAAGCTGTCTGTCTAGTAAAGATGGACGTAAATTAGAGATGAGAAACTACATGACGGTAGATTAACATGGTGGATCGTTAGAGGTGTATTTCATTTTTGTCTCTTTATTTGTTCATTTTCAATCCATTGGATGTATTTAATGCATTTCTTTGAGGCCTGTTTTACTCAACAAATCCAACCATTTAACCGACATCAGAGTTGTGACTAGGCACAGTGCTAAAAAAGAGTTACCAAAGAACTCTGATCATCACACGTCGTGATCTGTACACAAATTTAGATGTAGCTGCTGTCGCTTACTGCACTTAACTTAAAACTACCTGACAAGAAAACACCTTTCCAACAGAGCTAACGTCGCTTATGGAATAATTTGCCATTTCTATTTCTACACTTGTGAGCAAATGAGAGTGCATGGACAGATGTTACTCAGTTCGGGTGTCTGTTAAGTGTCGGGTTATAGATGTACATACAGGGACAGGAAACTTACTGTACCACAGTTCAGCTGTAGCCATCACAGGAGTCCCATATTCAACTGTTTGTGGTGCTATTTCTGAGGGATTTGTCGAGAAAGTAAGCGGTCTAGCAGTTTGATAGAGTAGAGCGAGTCATTATAATACCCATGTAAGTCTCTTCTCTTATTTTACCTGCTTATTTCATTCACATAGTCCTGCTGAAAATGTGTTGGCCAAGAACGCACACATGAAGACTGACAAAACGTACAAACTATGTGTGACTGATGAGGGGTGTTGAACCGTTGATCTGTGTATATTTTTGTATTATTTATTCTTTTCATGTTTTCCGTAAAGATGTTGATAATTGGAATGTTTAGTATATTTAAATTGGATGATTTTCATGTTATTATTTGACCTCAGATTTAAAGGGGCACTCCAGCTTTTTTGTAAAGTGAAGAAGCTAAAGAAACTTGATGCAGCAGATGCCAAGAGTCCCTATGGGTAATGTTTTAAAACCAGTGAAGCCCACGTCTCACAATGCAACTTGATAGTGGTTTTATGTAAATTCTTTCCATCTGCTCATGTCTTCCAACTCCTAACCTGTTTGTAAAGTTTTCTGTTCAATCTGTAATCACTTTGACATCATCTACGTTACTTTTTTTCCAACTTTGCTCCCTCCAGAGCAACATTAGACATCATACGGCTGTATTGACTAGAGCCTGACTGATATACCAGCTGCCTGATACAGATTGATTAATATGCACTGATGTGAAAAATAGAAAGGAAAGGGATGCTTGGGATGATAATTTGGAAACGGTGTCATCAAATAGTTTGTCCAGCAAAACCATCTCTATTCTTTACAATACTCCCAGCACTGTCTGCAGCACATGTAGCAGAGAACAGATGGTGGTGTGGAGTCAAGTGGTGTCCACACAGTAACTTGCTAACTAGTTTATGAAATGCTTGAAAGTTGATAAACAATGACCCCATTATTTTTCCTTTTTGCTCTAACATACTGGATGTACAGTGTGTGTATATATATATATATAAAAGAAAATCAGGTGAAATAATGATATCTGGATTTTTTACTCCCTAAAAGCTGGTATTGGTCAGACTCTGGTTTCCACAGCGGAGCATTGCTCCCTTCTGACAAGTAAACTGAACTTCATGTGTAAAGTTGGTGGAGTGCCCCTTTAATCAGGGCCAGAAAATGCCTTGAAACATAAGCCAATCAATCTACATCATATCAGACAGACAACCCCATTGGCCTTTATCTTTTAATTCACATGTATGGGTCTAATCCAAGTACAAATGTAATCTAAGCTAAGACCAGTTTGCAAGAAGGTCCCACTGGAGGACAGTAGCAGGACAGATGCATGATGGGGGTTTCTTCCTGATGGCTACAACTGCAGCTTCCCGGCTGTTGTCTAATCACTGGAACACACAGACACGGCCTGGACAAAGCTCAACTGCTGTATTCAGAACGTTCTCAGTTCAGATGGTTCATGGAAAACTTGTGTGTGACTGAGTGTGTAAGTGCAAAACCGACATTTTCATGGAGTAGATATTCAGCGCTTTTTGTTGTGAGGTGATGTGTCACCACGTTCAATGTCAAACTCATGTTCTGTTTTGTAATAGAAAGATTGCCACGCTTTTTTTTGTTTCTTCATCAAACGTAGACGGATATGGAGGGTAAATACTGTGTTTGGGATCCTAACAATTCTCTCTATATATATTTAAGATGACTTGAAATCCATTACTGTGTCACTTTATCTAAAGGGAGTTAAATTAATTTCAATTTTCCACGAGGTAGAGGAGAGGTTTCACTCTCAGCATGTATGACTAAGCCAGACAATTCATTTCCGGAGGACCAAACCAGCTCACTGACTCAGCCTGTGCGTTGTTCGGCAGGTCACTGTCGCATAATATCTCACGACTGATGGAATATTATGCATTAACTAAGAGAGCAGGGAAAAGTGTATATATCCTATTAAAACAGCAGCTGACACAAACATAAAAGATGAAAGCAGATTCTAGTTTTAGACTCCTTCAACATCCTAGTGATTTGGCTAATCCAGATTAATTCCCCCCTTGTTATTAAAGCAAGAATTCAGTCTCCTCGTGAACTCATTATCAAACGACCCTCCACAGGCCCAGGACTATGTTGTGAGGTGTTTTGTGTAATGATGACGTGTACATATTGTTGTAGACACTCGAAGGCAACTGTCTGTGGAGAGAAGGAGGAAATGCTCATTAATATATTCATTCACGTTGGTGAGTTTTTATGTTGATAAAATGCTTCAAATAATAAAATTAAACACTTCAAGTCTGATAGTTTCTTTTATGTTGAGGGGTAAAGGGGCAGGGGGCTCTACTACATTTATTTCTCCACCCTTTTTTGTTCACTTAATTTATCTAAAAACTCACGACTGGAGATTTTTTGTGGCAATATGTAATGAAGTACCATATTTGTAGAAACAACTGCCAGATAAATCAAACCATGTACGCATTAGAGCAACTGATTTATAGCTTACAGGATCCTTTGTCTCTTTAATAATTCAGTATTTTCATTTTCATGTTTTTTGTTCTGTGTAAATTACAACAAGTAGCTGATGGACAAACCATTTTCTGCATTTAGCCCTTGCATAAGAGATACAACATGTGCGCTGCCGTTTAGCTCACTGAGTTAAGGCGATACCACATGGGCTCAGGCCTTTAGCAGCGGCCATGAGTTTGAGTCCGGCTCAAGACCATTTGCTGCATGTCACTCTCCTCTCTGTCTACCCCTGGTTTCACTCTGTCTCTATCGATAAAAAAAGGAAAAATCTCTCCCCCCCCCAAAAAAATCTAAATTAAAAAAATAAATAAAATACAACTTTTAGTATAGTTACATGTTACTTTTTTTGTTACCTTACAGCCACCCTCCACTTCATAAAATGCTCTTCATACTATTATAAATTGATTTGATGAATTGGTTTAAGAAAGGCAGCCTATCTAGTTCTATAAGGTGGTGGAAAGTAACTAAGTACATTCACTCAAGGACTGCATTTAAATACAATTTTAAGGCACATACTTTCACTCCACTACATTTAAGAGGGAAAGATTGTACTCTCTACTCCACTACATTTATCTGACAGCTTTAGTTTCTTTTCAGGTAAATATTTTACATAATGGACAATAGAACCATGCAGCTTTTAAAATACAACTCATAGTTAAAGATTTAACTAAGAGTGATTTTTCCCTCTGAGCTTTTCACATGGTTTTATTTTCATAGATGTTCAAATATCTCACTAGAAATCAAATATTAGAAGAAAATCTAAAAAACTTACCATGTTTAATAATAATAACAATAATGTAACCTTTATTAATCCCCTTGGGTAAATTCATTTTTCTGCATTTTACCCATCCTACTATACATAGCAGGAACAGTGGGCTATCTGCTATCCTTGTATATAAAACTGGACATAAAGCACTATCTCTTGCTTCTGGGCAACACCTGTAGAGAAACATTAACATCCATCTACGAGAGCTGCAATGATTAATCAAATTATTGATTAGTTGTCAGCTATTAAATGAATCACCAACTATTTTGATAAGCAATAGGTTTGAGTCATTATTCAAATAAAAAAAAAACTGCTAAGTTATCTGATTGCAGCTTCTAAAATGTGAATATTTTCTGGTTTCTTTCCTCCTCTTCGACAGTAAACTGCATATTGTTGGGTTGTGAAAAGGGAGCTTTAATTGAGAAAATGAGCAGGAACTATATTTATTATTTGACCTTAAAACTGACAAAATTGTAAAACCTGAAACTACAATCACACACAGTTACACCGAATACTCCACAGCAGCAGAGGCAGATTGTAAAATAGTATATAACAGCAGTGTTTCTCCCTTTTAAAAGCAGAACAGCTCGTTGCAGTGACTGTGTTAAGCCACTAGGTGGAGCTCTGGACACATATTAGTGAACTCTGCTGCTGAGGATCTTATGAATGGATGATGTGCTTCATTGTTGTCAAGCAGAAACTTAAGAGCTACAAGGTTAGTGCATCATTTACATGCTGTCTGATTTAAATCACTGCTGTTTTCTCACTTCTTAAAACGCATTTTACATCATCAACAACAGATACTGTTATTACTTTACACTCTTTTAAAAGTGATCTGATTCCAGATGCATCTAAGCAGACAAACTATATATTTAGGCTATTTAACAGCATTTATTAACAATATGACGCTGCAGCCTGACGGGATTTTACGCAGGATGACACATTTATTGCTCCAGTATTCAACTGACTGGGGAAAAAAACTTGGTACTTCTTCATTTGCATCATTTTCCGGCTATGTAATGACTGAGTGTGTATCCAGATGTTAGCAGTGATCCCTCCGCTCTGCTGCCTCACTGCTTCTTCCACACATCACCAACCTGCTGACGTCTGTGAATGACCAAGAATTCACATTTCTCTCTCTCTCTCTCTCTTTTTTTTTTACCCCGGCAAAAATCTGCTAACCGGGTTTCTCTTAATCCCCTACCCCCATTAGGGAAACCGGGTCTCTGGCTTGCATTAAGAAATCAGGTTAGTGCGGACAGCTGACAACAGGCAGGTTACTTAAGTGCTCGTAAAGGCACCTGATGCAGAGGTCACTGTCATGTCGTGACCCATTATCACCAAAACAGGGGAAACTCACTGCAGGAGTCAGGAGGAAACAGCCTGTGTTGTTGTTTTACTTTTACATTGGGTTATCAGTTTACAGAGGAGGGGAAGGAAACATCCTGGGTTTACTATCTAACATCTAACATTCATTTTAGTGGCTCTTAATGCACCTTTTAAGTCCCACTAACATGTGCAATCTGCTGCTTTCACTTGAAAGTTAAAATGCAGTCATGTGTTATCATCCTAATATTGGACTACAATGTATGTCATTGTTTTAATTAAAATATTACACCTAGTAAAATGACAAAATCTTGTAATATGGGTTCACATGTTTTGACAAATTGACCTAAATTAGGAGATAAGGGGCCTTTTGTGTCTTTATAGGTGTTTTTGGCTCATGGGAATTAGTTTTTTGGACCATGTTTTTTTTTTAAATTAACCATAAATGAATCACATCAGTGGTTACTGAATTATTTGCTGGCTCTATAACTGCAGGCCAAACCAGGAACACAGCCACAGGCAGACATTCTTCAGTCGTGACTTAAGATAAAATAACACAAAGGTCCCCTATAGCAGAGTGAGGAGTGGAGCGTACTGACGCAGAAAGGTCACACACACGAGCGCCAAGAAGCCAAGAGTTCAAAATATATCATAAAAAAGGAAGCCGAGCTCCAAAGGCACAAATAGTAGGAGTGGAACCTACATATTAAACTCACTGCCCCCTAAAACAAACAGCTCTAGCTACATTATGGTTTTTCCACCACTCAGACGTCACCACACAACATATAAAAGAACATATAAGCACATTTAATCTCAAACTGTAACTCGCTGTCTGTTTGTCGCCGCTATTGTTTTTCCATCTCCGTGTTACCCTCACCCAAACCGGTCGAGGCAGATGGCTGCTCTCCCTGATCCTGGTTTTGCTGGAGGTCTTTTCCTGTTAGAAGGGAATCGCTTGTCCACTGCTGCTGATATAAATAAGATACAATAAAATAACATAAATATATCATATATCTTACATACTTGCATGCACTGTTTATACTGATAATACTGCTTAAACTGTATATATCATCATAGCACATTCACACTGTCCTTAAAGCTATTTTACTGCACTTGTAGTTAGATGCTAAACTGCATTTTGTTGTCTTAGTACTTGTACTCAATGACAATTAAGATTAATCTATTCTAAAATTTAAAAAAAAAAGTATAAATATATAAAATAATACACATAAAAACAGAAATATAACTTGCTCATAAGAGATCCCTTTGATTTGTTGTTGGTTTTTGTAGTTTCTTAACTTTAGCTTTAATAAGTCAGATTATTCTACATAATTAACATTACTGTAGGTCCTAGCTTTAATATTTAAATTAGTTTAGTATCTCTATAATTAATAATACTGTAGGTTCTTGGTCTTGCTACTTATTATAGTCAGGTAAAGTGGTGTTTTATATATTTTTGTGGGGTTTTCATCCTTTATATTTAAATTACTTAGGTAAGTTCACACCATAAATGACACTGTGGAGTTTTAACCTCAATAAATCACAACTTGTAAAGTTAATTCATGACGCAGTTCTTTTTTTTTTTCTTTTCTTTTTTTTTTTACTGAAAAGCACTTTAGATCAACAGCTGCTCTTCTAAACATTCTGTATAAACGACGGTGACTTAAACTGAGATAAAAACACACGTCCAAGAAGCTACCAACATTAGCGCGTCGATGCTAGCAAATGATGAAACACTATCCGTTCGTTTATGCTAGCTCATCAGCGTGTAGCATCAAATCAGTGCAGCATCAAATCAGTGCTGACTTTAACGTCGCTGGTATTAGTGTATAAGTGTATAACTGTGTCACTGTGGCGCTTTTCCGTGTCTCCTGTCCTGTGCCGATGTCTCCGGGTTGCAGAGTGCACTGGGACACCGTACTTTCTCCACAGACGGGGCTTTAAATGGGTTAACGAGCCAACCGTCGCCACGTGACCGGCGAGTTATATAATATATAGGTCAACACGTTTCTGGCTGGCACGTGCAGCCTTCCGTCTTACGTAAAGTCTCGTGCAAAGGTCTCGAAATACACTATGTAGGTGAGAGACGAAGATCGTCAGCAGAGGAGGAGGCACCACTCCGAGGTTTAGTCTGTGGTGTGTTTTCAAACACTGGGGGAAACGAGGACATGAGAATATTTGACTACTACGCTGGGTCCATCTAGTTTTATTTCTTTGTCTTTTAACATGATGTTTGGGGAAACTGGTGATCATGTAAACATTGATGACCCACATCATGTAAAGTGTTTTCACAGAAACAGGTTCAGCTGTTAAAAACTGGCTACCTTTGTGCCCTACAAAAAAACTACAATTATACAATGTCACTATTTCGATGTCATTCCAACCATTATCTATGCTTTATCCTAAAGAGGGTCGCGGGGGGGCTGGAACTGATTTCGAGCGAAAGGCAGGGTACACGTGGACAGGTCACCAGTCCATCACAGGGCTAATACAAAGAAGAAGACCTATTTCAATGTGTTTTATAGAAAACAGTAATGACGTCGCCATCGTTTATAAAGGAAGTCCATATAGTCCGCAGAGAAATAATGCTCCTTCTTCAAATAACAACGAAACATAAACACAGCTTGTAATATTTGATTAAGTTCTATCTATTCTTTTCAACATATAGGGGATATTTGTTTGGATATGATCATTTGCAGAAGGAGAGTGGTGTCATACGCCAGAAAGTTAGTTACAAGTCTGTCCACAGTTTTCACCGTGTAGTCGCACCGATCTGTGACAAATAGATTTGTTGACGCTGCTTGTGAATTGTTGTCCCACTCTTCCTGAAGGGCTCAGTGAAGCTGGTGGACAGGATCATGTAGTCCAGTTTGGTCACAGTCGCACCGTACTGTCTGAAATGACTTCTTAAGCTTGGTGGAGTTATGGAAATACAAGTGCTTGACTACAGCCTTAACTGACATGTTTGCAGCCAACATGTCAACAACCTGTTGTTGTCTTTCACTTGTCATCTGTGGCCTCAGGTCATTTGGATAAAGCTGAATTTAGAGTTTGCTTTTTATAGTCAGAGGTCAAAGGGTATGTGTGTTCTGGTATCTGATCATTGTCCTTTAAAGCCACACCTGACTAAGGTTATGGGTTAGCTCAATGATTGAGAATTTGTCTCCAGTTGAACAGCTTTTCGTGCACTATTGGATAAATTAAACGCTTTTCCAATTTTAAACTTTTTCCCTGTGTCATTTGCATGCTGCTTTATTGCTTTTGGAGTATAAATAAATGTGCAAACTGTGAGATCAAAGAACTAATTGACAATGTTTCTGCCACATTTTTATTTGACTTCTTTAGGGAGCAGTTCACTAACAAAGTTTAATTATTTGTATGTGATATGTTAGAAGTAACTCATCCCCTGTGTGTGTCCTATTTTGGTTGGAAACTTTAATTTGATCACTGGGGGGGGACTCAAGTGTAAATGTGTTTGTCAGTATGTGCTAGCCCAGTGTACGAGTGGTAAAATGTTTTGTGCAGACTTGGGGTTCAGCCTCTTGTGCCTCTGAATAGAAAAGCAGTTTAGAAGAAACACTTGTCTCTGCATCAAACTGAGGCTGAATGCTTCTTGTGCCTTCATAAGTAGGTCACATAATATTCATAACTGTATACAAGTGCTTCCTAAAAAGTGTTTGTCTCAACTTGAAGAGCCCTCATTTCACAAATATGTCGTGCTGGTTGTTAGTTCACTTTGATGATTGGCTGTTTTCAGCCAAAAAAAAATTATGCACAGCAGGGTTTCGTGACATCAAGACAGATTTGGGAGCCAGGCATTGTCCAGTATGCAGCTTACACAAGTCTAATGTGGAAAATTACAACCTTCTATGCCCACAAATGGATTGGAGAAAAAACCTGTCACACGAATGACCACGTCTTAAATCATGTCAGTAAAAGATATGTAAAGCAAAATCAAATAGCATCCTCATATGTTTTAAAACTAGTTTTTAATATATCTACTTGCACCCTTACTTAAATATGTGACTGTGTTGAGCACAGCAGGAATTCAGGACGGAGTGAGACCTCTCTCCTGCAGCTTCTCCGTTTGGAGGAAAACGAGAGAGTAGCAGAGTCAGATCGGTGACGCGCGCACGGCACTTTTTCAGGTCACCAAAACGTGCATTGCAGCGGAGGAACCGATCTCTCACCGGGCGGCCCGACGGGGCTGGGCTGGCTCTGTTTGGCATGAATCATAGATCATTTATTAGCGCTGACATATTGCCATTGCACGTTTCCTGTCAGACCATCCTGTCTGACAGCATCGCTGGGGTCTGTGATGGGAAACTCAGTCTGTTCACTGCACTACGAGGCAAACACTCACTCCATGTGTTCAGACCTGTAGAGTCAGTCTTTTTCATGGATGGGGAACATTTATGATCCTTATTTAATGAAGCACATTCTAAATAGGCCTATATGGTCGCCCCTGATCATGCATGCATGCTAATATTATTTACTGATCAAAGGGATGCTGATTCATGACTGACACTCCAGAAAACAGACAACGTTCCCTGAAGGTTGCCTGGACGTTCCTGTTTTCTTGGACGAGCTACAATGAATGGACTAAAACTGTTAAACGCCCATGCACTGCGTCCAGCGCGCATGAATGAACCGAAAAGGCGATAAAGGAGGAGGAGGAGGAGGGGACAAGTGTGCACTCTTCTCTCTTGTTTCCTAAAGGACATGGGTGTTCCGTCGTTCTCACCCATCCCTCACGTTTCTAACCCCCCCTCCCCCTCCTTTGTAAGAAAAAAAAAATACGGGAGGAGGAGGGTGAGAGAGAAAAAATGAAGTCAATTATACAACACCCCGACTCTATGAAGCTCCCTCCTCTCCTCCACAGCTTCTTACTACTACAGCTGGCAGCTCCACATGCGCCGCGGCGCTCCGTAGCCTGCACCGGGCACACCGGCTCCAGTCTGTAGGCATGTCGGCCGGGGGCTCTGAGGGGACGGCGGACCGGGCAGCAGGTAGGTGCTGAGGCTGGTGACTGAGTGTATTTTCCGCTACTTCTAACATCTAACTGGCGCCTTTTTCTTTTCTTTTCTTTCTTTTTTTTTGCAACTTCTCTCTCACTCGGAGCCCATGATCAGAGCAGAGATGCTAGCTTACTTCTAGAAACTTCTTGACTAACGGTTGAGTCTGAGAGTTACTGTTTGTGTTCAGTCAACTTTATGGAGCCATTTAAAGGAGTTGACACTTCTGTCAGAAGCGACCGTTACACTGCCTCTTCACCGGGGCGTCGGTGGCAGCCTGCCGGTAAAGTAAACAGCAGCGGCAGCAGCGGTGACCGGGCAGCCACACACCTGCCGGCTGCACCTAAAATACCGATTGGCAGCGGGTTATGTCGCGCGTAGCCGCACCGGTAGAAGTTTGTCCATTCATGCCTCCGTACTACGTGCTCGTTCTCGGCGGGACGCGCGCACCGTGGGGGAGCTTTGTTCTTTTTCGGGAGGGAATACTCCCAACTTCAAGCTGCCGCGTCACTGTAACCATGACGACTGTTTACTCCCAGCCTTATAGATAAATATTTTTGCTAACCTTAGAATTCTTCTGCCCGCCGCCGCCATGTTTGGTACTAAAAGTTTTCCAAAGCGCCACCAAAACTGCCCCCTCGAGGAGCTTAGTTGGTCACGTGGTCGCACGAGGTTTGTCCGTATTCTTTGTCGTTCAGCTCCTTCGGAAAGTGGGTCAGTAGATCAGTGGAGCAGCGCTGCCTGCGCCGAGCAGCAGAGGGAGGCAGCCGCTCC
>OMNN01052297.1:22522-34232 GCA_900302755.1 Chromis chromis
TTCTTTGTGGCATTGCTTTTTAACTTCTCTTAAGTGATTACAATTGACTACAGCTGCTGACTCCTCTGAGCCATTAAATAGGGCCCATTTGAGATGCTCATCAGCCACAAACACTACAGCGGGAAAGTCTGATCAACTGAGCAAACAGATGGATGTTTCAACAAGACAATGACCCAAAACCCACATAAAAATATAAAGAAATGACTCAACCAGGCTAGAATTTAGGTTTTAGTCTGGCCAAAGAATTAAGCTGAAGTGCACACAATTTTTGCATTGTCTGGAAAAGGTTTAGTTAATTAATGTCAGTGAATTTGTAACATTTCTGCACATTTAAAATGGGGTACTGCCCCAATTTAACGTCAACAGATTTTTAACAGTTACTTAGCATGTGGACGACTACATAAAGTGCCAAGTTAAGGTGAAATAGCCAGGGGGCATTTAGCCACATATTAGCATTAGCTGTATGTATATTTTTGACCCAGCAGATTTTGTCATATTTCCAGAAGACTTGTAATAAATGAATGAAAGAACCAAAATTCATGACTTTGTTTTTGTGAAAGAGACGCGTGTGTTTCAAAGATTCCAAATTAAGATTTATAGGAGTCAAACTTAAGACTGTGTATGTCAACTTTGGTTCATATTTACAAAAGCATATCATTGAAATGAATTGTACATTTCAAATAGTATAAATATTGTGAATACTCTCTGCGGTTTAGTTGCTGAATGACATTGATAGTTCTTTTATTTAAATTTTCAAAAGTTGCCAAGTGTCTTTTCGCACACGAGTTGTATCCATGTTTGCTCTGGTTGCTAAAAACAGCCTGTCAGTGTAATTTATGCAGTTTGGAGACTCTGCAGAGCGTCTTCACCTTTTATGACCTGTTATTGTGTATGTTTCTCTAAACTTGGCTCTTAGTTGGAGTCAGGAGATAATGGCACAGTGGCACATGAGCTTGAGTGCAGAATTGTGGTTGTATAAATGTGTTTTGTATCCTAGTATCAGCCTAGTTTCACCACATAGTTAGATAAGTAAAAAATATTTGAGGTTTAGACAGTTGTTGCTCCATTTATTGGTTATTTGCTGGTTTTGGCACAAGCGTTTGGCTTCTCTAAATAGTCTATGGTTTGTAATATATTAAACTGGGTTATTGTGTTGTGAGCGCCGGTGTTGTAGGGATTTTTCCTGGTTTTCTACAATCTAAATGAAGCCATATATACTCTCTTTTCCACCATCAAATACCTTTAGGTTATTCAAGTGGCATTAAATTTGTACTTAAACGTGCCAAAGTGCATGTAGGTCATATCGTGCATACCCTTTGTCGTACTGAGTCTGTTGCATTCCTGTGTATTTCCATCACGAGTGGTGGTCTGTGTTTCTGCATTTCAGTAATACGGTCTGTCATCTGCTGCCCCTGCAGGCTTGGCCTTTCGTCAGGGCTCTTGTCACGACCGGTGCTTTTGGCTCGGCGTGACTCCAAATGTTGAGCGGTCTATACTCAGACGGTACCGTGACTTCTTAGATGTCACGTTTCGGGCAGTCGCCAGGCAGAGCTCGCTCAGGTGCACAGGGATGATTGCCCGACTTACAAGGAAACAGGAAAAACCATCTAGAGGGTGGTTGTGCTGCATCAGCGGTGGAGAGCTGGTGTGGGTGGAAGGGAGAGCCGGCGAGCGCTCACTCCCACATTCCACTTTTGCGTCAGTGATGACCCACTAAAGTCCTCTGGAGGGATTAAAGTAAATGATGTCAATATCATTTAATTCACCCCACTGTTGTTTTGATTGAGCGTGGTGTTAATATTCATAAAAGCAGGCTACTTTTGGGATTTAGCCTTTTGTACTGGAGAAAAAGGTCACTATGACCTCTGAGGCAGACATTCCTCACTTCTTGGTTTTCTCTCACTAATCTTGAATACATCACTGTGCAAACGTTGAGGATAAACATTGAAAATGACTTAAAAGCTTAAATACACAGTGCTTTTATTCAGTAGTGCAGCTTATATTACAAAATTAGCTGAGAAAAATATGGTTTCATCATTAAAGCTTCTCTTAACAACACTTGCTTTTGTTCCTTAAGTGAGAAAAACAGAAGGATGTGGGTTAGTCCTGGCCGACAGTCACGTTGAAAAGCTTTTTTTCACTTTTATCAACACTTTCCCCCCCCCTAAATCGATGCCACAATTTAAACTAGGGGAGTCCTGAGAGGGAAGTAGGTCAGTGTTACATCACTATATAAGCGTTAGGTAAGATGATAGCCCAAACCTCATTTACTCACGTGCCTTTTCAAACTAACAAACCCAGAGCAGAGCTGGAGGTTTGGCGCCATTCACTGGCAAACCTGAGCCACTGCATGGAGAGTTTGCCTAGAAACAGATGACCGGACAGGAACGAGCCAAGGCATCTGAAGTGTGTGAGGGACGAGAGCTTGTTGGTTTGGCAGGAGACTAAATAGAACTTAGAAGACGAAAGGGGGAAAACATTTTGGCTGTTCTGCTCAGAGAGAAGTTTTTGGGTCAGCTTTTAAAGCCGCATATGTTTTTTCCACAGAACAACATTCCTGACTGAGATATCAGCCTTTCAAAAAATAATTACCACCCACTACTGCAAATACAGTGATTGATGAGTCATGCTGACTGTTGAGCAAAAATTGATTTAAATGTTGATTCTCTGTAGGTAGTAGGTTATCAAAATGAATTGAAATGTTTCATATGACCTATCAAGTAACCACATAAATGCTCAAACAGGCACTATTAACTTTTATATGATTATTAAATAGCAAAAAACATCCAAAACAGTTCTGCTGGCTGGTTTTAGAGTGTCTTAAACAAGGAAAGTCTACACAAAAGTCTACAAAAGCAAAAAATGGTTGTAATAATAAGAGCAATTTAATACTTAATTGTGAAATGAAACCTATGATGACTGTGATTTTATATAAGAAATGTAAATGTTTTCTTTTTTTAAGATTATTATTTAATGCAGCTCTTCCCAAGTTGTGCCAATGAACTACTTACATTTTAAGCACATTTATTTGTCTATATACAGTACACACAAGTAGATGATATATTCAGGCATTAAAGAAGCTACATCCAAAACCTTGCAAAATCTTTTTAAAGATAGTTTCTGCCGTTCTAGTAGACATATCAACCTTCCATCTAATGAGTTCATAAAACTGGAAACTCTTGCTGAACTGGTATCCAGTTTACAAAGTCAGCACAGATTTTCATGCTAAAAAAAAAAGGGTACTTGTGGGATCTTAGTTAAAACTTTAGTTCTTTGCCACACGAGTTCACACAATGCTAATGAACAGAGCCGGCTGGCCCATTAGACCAGTGGTTCTCAACTGTATCAGCCTCAGGACCCACTATGTCTCTATTAATAATGGTCGCGACCCAATTTTTGAAGTTTGCTGTTCCTGTTAACAAATGAAGGTTTATCTGGGTGTAGTCTCAACGCATTTTGATACAGCTTGGGAAAATTTTGGCTTATTTTTTGCTCATTTTGGTATATTTGGACACTTTAGCCAAGTTTTGGGCATATTTTGCCCCATTTTGACAGATTCTGAGCACATGTTGGTTTATTTTTGGCACGTTTTAGCATAAATGTCTTCAATAAGCTGGCAGAGCCAAACCTAGAGGTTAATAGTGGGCAACTACTGGTGTCACCACCACTAAATATCCTGCTATTGAAAGCAAACTGTGTTACAAGAAACACGTCCTTTAAAATAAAAGACTTTATACCACTACTTTTTTTTGGGGGGGGCATGCTTCTGCGACCCTCTAAAAATGGCTTCGCAACCCACTTTTGGGTCCCGACCCACCAGTTGAGAACCACTGCATTAGACGATATAGGCAAATGCTAAGGGCGCTGTGGCCTCCAGGGGGCGCCACACAATCGTGAAAAAATTCACCTTCAATATAATTATATTAAAACTAGTTATTACTATTAACTCTTAAAATGGAAAAGCTCTCATTGATTAAAATGTAAAGCAATGCCCAATTAATATTACTACAAAACAATGCTATTCCGTTTCTTTTGTAAGCGTATGTAAATCGCAGATGGAGGGGGGCGCCATATAAAATCTGGCCTAGGGTGCCACATTGGGTAGGGCCGGATCTGCTAATGAAGCTCATCAGTGAAAGGTGAATCCTTCTGTATTTCACGGTATACTGGATGTCTATTTCTGATTTCTGGTGCAGTGGTAGCTCAGCTGATGATGCTCTAGATTAAAAAAGAAACTCAATGTTCACAGGAGGGCATCAGCATAAAAAATTATCACGGTGTAATTACTCCCACTGCCAGAAGGGGGAGACAAAAGTTCCACATTGCCGGTTAAAAAATTCGACTTTTTAAGACATTTTATGGCCTTAAATTTGAAAGACCTAATTCAAGACCTTTTAATATCTAAAGCCAACCTATTAAGATTAAAATAAAATACACATATTTTCTGCCACTGCACTGGTAAAAACTGTGGCCTGTATTTCATTAAGGTCTTGATGGAATTTCTTCAACTTTGACACCTACGTTCAATTTGACTCAACAATGACCTGAACAGATTTTGATGATCAAAGGTTGAAGGTCACTGTGATTTCACAAAACACATTCTGGACCATTCATACATCTATTATTAGAAATGTCTCACAACAGGATGAAGTGATGACATTTGATATCTAAAAGGTCAGTTGTAATTTGGCGCCACAATGTTCTGCAAAAACATTGTGGCGCCATTATTCAACACCACAACTCAGGAACAGAAGGAGATATTGTAACCAGTCAGTGACACTAATCTTAGGTTCCCACACTGAAACTGTAGCGCTTGTAAAGATCTTCTGGGCTGCTGGGTTAAAAGTGTGTGTGAAGCATCCATGTTTTAGAATATGGAGCGTCTCTGCAGCAACATCCAAATTTGGAGCTTCGTCAACTTTCACGGCTTCAACTTCTATCAGAATCAGCTTCACTGGCCAAGCATGTGAACACAAGAAAATTGTCTGGGATTTAGCTTCTCTCAGTGAACTTACACACTGTAAAGTCTTCACTAGATATAGGTCTTCACAGATGCTGATATAAGTGCACTTGTTGGCATAGGTATACAGCTACGAGGCAGTAATTCTAGTTCCATAAATGCAGCCGATGCTTTTGCCCTTGTACTAAATAAGAACCAGTGTTATCAGCTTCACTCTTCTTGAATTCTGGAGCATCCTGCTAGCAGAGCAAGCCTTATTCAGCCATTCAGTTATTCAGACATTCATTCACAGTAGTAACAAAGCATCTGAAAAGGCAGCACTGTTGGAGAGCACAAGGCCAATGTATTCATTTGTAGTTACTCACATCCCTGTGATGGCTGTTTTCATGTACCAGATCCTGCTGCAGAAGAAGAAGGGCCGAGTCAAGCCGGTCCCTCGCTGCCAGCTGTCGAGCTGCCAAGGAAACGAAAGGGAGATGTGGAGGAGAGGTCAGACTCCCGTGTACAGTAAGAGGAGTGCTGTGTTGTTTGTGTAGAAAAACAAACTTGGTGTCAGTTTACTCTTATGTTTCTCTGACACTGTACAATGCACATCTTCTCCTAATGAAATATTGAATTACACTCTGTGTCTATTCGATCTCACAGGCAAAGCCTGGACTTCCAAATGGATGACGACCTCAGCAGGTACACTGACTTCTCGGCTTTATTACCACAGAGAGAACGCTTTGATAGAGAGAAGAATTTGATGTTTGATCTTTTTATTTGCAGATCCGAGGGGGAGGATCAGCAAGTCAAAATGAAATGCTTCAGGTGATTCCATTTTTATGAAATTACTGCACCATCTGTGTCTCGAAAAGCCTTTTGTGGCTTTTTTTGGTCTCATTTAGTTTGTGATGTCAGCAGCTATTTTAAACCATAATGACTGCAGCAGCTCTTAAACAGCTACATTATGAACAGGTATTCATTTCCCCCAAAATAGATCCAGCAGGTAGAAATTGGATATTAATCCTTCTTTTCAAGTTTTGTGCTACAGACTGTGAAATGTGCCCACAGGGAGCCTCACCGCCAGATTGAAAAGCGGCGGCGGGACAAAATGAACACCCTCATCGATGAGCTGTCTGCCATGATCCCTGCCTGTCAGCCCATGGCTCGAAAACTTGACAAACTCACTGTGCTGCGGAAGGCTGTACAACACCTGAAAGCCCTCAAAGGTAACTTTTAGCCTACCCAGTAATTTAAAATGCCAGGAACACTGACTTTGGTCGGTCTAAGTGCTAAATCTGTTTTTTCAGCTGGGACAGGCAGCGCCTTTACAGACACCACCTGCAAGCCTTCCATCCTGCCTCATGATGACCTCAGGAACCTTCTGCTCAGGGTAGCTGCTCATATTCACCACCCAACTGCTCTGGTCTGGTTGTATATTTGTCTGTCTACTAATATGTCTGTTTGTCCTTCTGTCAGACTGCCGATGGGTTCCTGTTAGTTGTAAGTTGTGACCGGGCAAAAATCCTGTTCATCTCCGAGTCCGTCTCCAAGATCCTCAACTTTAAGCGGGTGTGTTGCATTTATGTTAAATAATTTGTTGGTATCATCAATTACAAATAATAAAAAAATAAAGTTGCATGCATTATGCTGATCCATGTGGCCAAACTACACATTTTAACTAAAGTGTTACTGGTTGAAATTTTCTCTCTTTGGAATTTAAATGGCAAGTGGTCCCAAAACAACATAAAATGAATTAAATAATTACGGCATTGTTGGCACTTATACAGATATTTTCCTAACAGAATTATCTTCCCCCTTGTTTAAAAAAAAATCTGTCCACACAACCAGGGTTTTATACACAAAAAGTCAAAGATGACTGCAAAGGCTGTAACAGGCAGGCCAGACTTTTACCCTCTAAGTCCCAAAACCGATTGGTGGGTTTAAAAGGCATGTTATGTCTTTTTATTTTTATTAATTGCCAAAATGACAGCATTTATCAGAGCCAGAAAACTGTACAACAGAAAGAATCATTGACTTTTCAGTTTTCCGGTGGTCCTTGAACATACCGTCTGTTATGTGTAGTTCTTAAACTCCTGCTCATACTCATATTTTATCAAAATCACTTTATTCAACACGTCTTTATCACCAACTATATACTGTTTGCACCAGATCTGGTAAAAAAACAAAAAATTAATGCCACCGGGAAAGCATTATCGGCCTAACTGCAGGCGGTGTTTAGACATAGCAGATAGAAGGCAAGTATGGGGAAAAAATGTAGGTATTAAAATATCTGGAGTATGACAGAGTCACCATTTTTTCCAGTATTGATAACACTTGGGGTCACTTGGGAAAATGTTGTACATGTTGATTCTAGGTTTTTTCAATCACTTGATTTTTTCATTTTATGATTTATGACATAACTGTCATACGGCACAGAAGACATTTTTTGTTTGTCTTAGTATTTCTAGAGTAGAAATGTGAGTAGAAACGTGGATGCAGATGCAGAGGCTTTTGCTTGCTAGTGAAGTGGTGCAGCACTGCCAAGTTAGATTGTAAACTTTTAACTGCTGGTGCTAACCAAACATAAAGAAACCAATATAATATCTGCCAATGTTGTCGTTTCACATACATGCTCATTACACAAAGCAACCGTGGGGAAGCGCAAATTACAGTGTGACATTAATCGCTTCCAAAACTCCCCATTTTAAATTTCCACAGAGATACACATAAACCGAAGTTATTAAAAATCTGCACTTTAGAAAGCATTTGAAAAACATCTCAGTTTGAGTGACCTAAAACACAATTTGTGTGTATGAGAGGTCCTAATGTAGAGGAAATGTTAGTTTTTCAAAATGTTCTTATCAGTGTGGACAAAGCCTACATTTAAAAAGAAATGCAAAACATTGTTTCTTTAACCGTTAGTCAGGTAATTTTTCTTTACCAAAATAAAGTGTCCTAATTATAATTATTTAGCTGGTGTAAAGGAAAACAAAAGTAACAAAAAAGTTAGCTTGGTAAAGCTATCAGACTTTATAAACTTTATAAATCAGTTGGTGCAGGCAATTTTAATCAGCCTCACTGTCTACTAGCGTAGCATCACTACAAGCTCACTCAGGAATGCATATGAGCTGACAAGCTAACTGTAACAAAATTAGCTTGCGTCTGTGAGTTAAATAATCTTTTCTCTAAGCCAAACATACGAAACATGCAAATAGCATTAGCCTGCTAATTTGGTTAGTGTTAACTTGCCAGCTAAATAATCACTTTTTATCATTTTATATTTAATTATTATAATGACTTGCATTTCTTAAAGGAAGTTAGCTGTAGCTAAAATTCTAGTTAAGCTGAAAAGTGTAGTTCGCAATGTGTTTAGCTGGTTTCATTTAAGCTAACAGTAGTCAAGTCAGTTCAAGTGACCCTTATTTACATAGCACATCAACAGACATTGAGCTAAACTGCTTTCCAATAGAGATATAAATTACAAATTTACTGAACAAGTTTAAAGCACACCTCCCCAGCATCAAGTGAAGGACAAAATTCATGTTAGCGAATATCTCAAGAACAATGTGGAACCTTTAGCAGTTGGAGAGACTGGTGGTGACCAAAGCAAAGCAAAAAGGACATTGTAATGGACTTATATTCATCACACGCAGACATACAACTCCAAATAAATGACAGTGTTGCTCAATATGGATATGTAAGTAACAAATTGTTGGGTTTGATTAAATGACTGATGGTAAAGAGGAAAACAAAACAAAATTTTTTTCACTAACATTTCTTCTTTTTTACACCAAATTGTGAACAATATTGTTTATATTTTTACATTTTTAACTCGTCCAATAATCTTTTACAACATTTCTACGGTTCTGGAGCTCCATGTAAAATTCTCTGCTTCATCGGCTCTCAGCATCTGCTTCAGTTTGTGCTGTTGTGTCAGTTTTCACGTTAATTGTTGTTGTGGAGTCTGCAGATTTTATGAGAAAATAACAGCAACATGTGGAAAATTTTAATGAAGCTCTGATGAAGGTCTGACAATACCGCAAGTAAACCCTAATAATCAAGGCCATGGTTTTCATTCCTCTACAGTCTCTAAGTTTTATACATTTTTTTGTAAGTGATGAATATATATACTGCTTGGTAGCCAGCATGACAGCCACACCTGCTCAAGATGTTTGATTTTCCAGCTTTAAGACTCACTGTGAGCAAGCAGAGAGGAATGAGGATTAGGAGGGATGGAAGAGAAAAGCTTCTAAAGAAATCTGACTCCACGACTGCAGGGCAGCATGTGTTATATGAGGGCTTACCACTAAACCATGACTGGGTCTAGGCTGCAGCAACTCCTCAGCTACAGTCCAGATACATTTACTGCATGCAGAGCTACTGCACACAGTGTGGTGTCCATATCTTTCAAATAAAGTGAACAAATGCCACAAAATGTAAGAAACATGTGGCAGTTTAGATGGTAATGCACAACAAAAGATATATAGATGATGAAATGGCTGAGTTAATGGATGCATGTCACTTGTATTCACAGGTGGATCTGACTGGGCAGAGCTTGTTCGATTTCATTCACCCCAAAGACATCAACAAGGTGAAGGAACAGCTGTCATCTTCTGATATGTCCTCTCGTCAGCGTCTCATTGATGCAGCAAGTAAGTGTGTTGGCAAAAAACTAGTAACCCTATCTGGAAGACAGCAAGATAAGTGATCAACACAAGAGCTACAGATGGGTGACAAATTAAAGGAAAAACCGGAACATTTGACCCTACAATGAGGGGATCTGGTGGTTCTGTTATTCTGAGTAGGGCATTTTGCTGGCATGATTTGGATCTACTTGCCTTGACTACCCTCCCTTGGGACATGTACAGAGACAGCTGCCAACAACACAGATGTGCAGTTGTTGTTATTGTACAACAACAAGTTTGCTTGGAGGTTGGAAGACTCCATTTTGTTACATGCATGCACAGTAGAACCCCTTCTACATGATCTATGAAAGGACATTACCGCCAAGCATATGCACTACCAATCTTGTAATGTAGTTTCCACACAGACTTAAGTAAAGTATAAGGACAGTGTTATACTTTCTGCTTTTGCAAGTACACAAGGGTCCACATGGTGTAAATTTTTTCATCTGCCCAAGTCTGTGAGAGTCCAGGCGGACCACTCCAAGGACTGTCCATATGCAGCCCAAAATTTCTGTCCACATGGAATGTCTGCAGAGATATGAATGAGTATTGTCCTCACTCTAGTCCCGAGGAGCTCAGCAGTCCACCAAAGGACAAGGGACACTGCTTTGAGGACAGCAATGTAGACATTCTGGACAGAGAAGACAGATGGTTTAAAGGAAGCATGAAGGAAGCCATTTGTGCTAATCTATAGATGTCTGTAGATAATCTGTAGAGAGGGGAAGTGGTTAACAACACCACTTATCAGGTACTTATAATGCAGACCTGAGATCCATCCCCAGGCAGTTTCACCACCATTACCACCTTGAGTCATGTGAGTCTCGGGTCATTAACCAGCCATTGTGATGATTTAGGAGTGAGAATAAAAACCAAGGACTCACCACCAACCTGTTAGAACTGAGGAAGTCACTTGGAGGCATAATACACTATATTGCCAAACGTATTGGCCCTCCCCTCCAAATCATTGAATTCAGGTGTTCCAATCACTTCCATGGCCACAGGTGTAAAAAATCAAGCACCTATGCATGCAGACTGCTTCTACAAACATTTGTGAAAGAATGGGTCGCTCTCAGGAGCTCAGTGAATTCAAGCGTGGTACCGTGATAGGTTGCCACCTGTGCAATAAGTCCCTTTGTGAAATTTCTTCAATACTAAATATTGCACTGTCAACTGTTAGTTTTATTATAACAAAGTGGAAGCAATTGGGAACAACAGCAACTCAGCCACCAAGTGGTAGGCCACGTAAAATTACAGAGCAGGGTCAGCAGATGCTGAGGAGCACAGTGGACAGAAATCGCCAACTTTCTGCAGAGTCAATAGTTACAGAACTCCAGACTTGGTGTGGCCTTCAGATTAGCTCCAGAACAGGTAGAGAGCTTCATGGAATGGGTTTCCATGGCCAAGCAGCTGCATCCAAGCCAGAAACGCCGTCACTGGACGCTAGAGCAGTGGAGACGTGTTCTCTGGAGTGATGAATCACGCTTCTCTGTCTGGCAATCCGATGGACGAGTCTGGGTTTGGTGGTTGCCAGGAGAACAGTACTTGCCTGTGTAAAGTTTGGTGGAGGGGGGATTATGGTGTGGGGTTGTTTTTCAGAGGTTGGGCTTGGCCCCTTAGTTCTAGTGAAAGGAACTCTTAATGCTTCAGCATACCAAGACATTTTGGATAATTTCATACTCCCAACTTTGTGGGAACAGTTTGGGGATGGCCCCTTCCTGTTCCAACATGACTGTGCACCAGTGCACAAAGCAGGTCAATAAAGACATGGATGAGCCAGTTTGGTGTGGAGGAACTTGACTGGCCTGATAGAACACCTTTGGGATGAATTAGAGTGGAGACTGAGAGCCAGGCCTTCTGGTCCAACATCAGTACCTGACCTCACAAATGCTCTTCTGGAAGAATGGTCAAAAATTCCCATAAACACACTCCTAAACCTTGTAGAAAGCCTTCCCAGAAGAGTTGAGGCTGTTATAGCTGCAAAGGGTGGGCCAACTCCATATTAAACCCTACAGATTAAGAATGGGATGTCATTAAAGTTCATGTGCGTGTAAAGGCAGGCGGGCCAATACTTTTGGCAATA
>OMNN01052297.1:40412-51241 GCA_900302755.1 Chromis chromis
CTCATTCGTTTTTTTCATTCATACGGAGCCCCTAAAGTATGGAGCCCCTAAAAGGACATTGGCAGAAAAAAATTAAAATGTAAGTTTCTCGGGCACATGGGAAACTAGTTCGTGCACACGCAAAATTTTCTTGTGCACTTGTGAAATTTTCTCGTACGCACATGAAACTGAAGTTTTGCGTGCACATGAGAAAGTTTCCCGTGAACACGAGAAACTTACATTTACATTTTTTTTCTGCCAATGTCCTTTTAGGGGCTCCGTTTGAAAAAAAAATCCCCATTTTTCAAACCTTAATATTAGTGCTGTCAAAAATATTTTACAGATATAATATCTGTAAAAGAATTTTATGTTTTGCTGATTTAAATACAGGATAATTAGTGTAATTTTCCTTTATTTACCATTAGTCCAAACACAGATTGTGATGTGGACATTATTTATAGTTTTGTCCGTTTTTTGTGGTTAACATGTAAATGAATAGGTTTCTCCTGTGATTTTGCTAGTTATTATCTGCAATTTAACAAAACAGACTCTGTAAAATAAATGTCATTACAAAAAATTACAGTGATAAATTGTTAAAACAAAAAAAGAAGAAGAAGAAAGAAAACTAAATCACAGTGTACTCTGATTGTCCAAAACCTTTATTTCTGTGCCTATGTCATGCACACAGCTTTAAAATGCAGTCTATATCTGGTTAAAGCAGCACACATGCCTCTTTGTACCAACAGGGGGCCTGGTCACACAAAAGATGACGAGGAGGCAGGCAGCTCTAAAGCACTTCAGGGTAAGGAATGCATGCTGCACTGTGTATTCTGGTGGCTGTTTGTGTCCTTTTTTTGTGATCCTTGTCATCTTTCTTCAACAGAAGACACAAAGCAAATACCTGTGATTCCCGGCCTCTCCAGTGGTGTGGGCACAATGATCTACGCAGGCAGCATAGGGACACAAATCGCAAATGAGCTCATTGACTCCTACAGGTACGTTCTGTGAATTCATGCACCACATAGAAAAAATAATTAGAAATAGCTGCTCTTCTTAATAGGAGGGGAAAACTGACTGTTTGATAAATACTATGGGCACATGGGTTACTGTGGGGTGACATCAAACAAGGAATAAGATATAAATAACTTATACTGTGTACTGTAGATATATTGACATCTTTAAATATCTTAAAAGAATAACAACAACAGTGAATAATCCACGCTTAAATAGCACCTTTTAACTTTAAGCTAGGTCCTACAAAGAGCTTGACACTTCGGAACATGGAGGAGTCAGGGATCAACCTGCCATGTTTGCAATTAGTAGGCAACCCATTGTGCCACCTGAGCCATGGGCACCCCAGATAATAAACTTAAAGAGCCCATATTTTGCACATTCGCAGATTTATGTTTTTGTTTTGATGGTCTACTCAAATATGTTTACATGCTTTAATGTTCAAAAACACATTAGTTTTTTCATACTGTACATACAGCACCACATTCCACGCTCTGTCTGAAATGCTTCATTTTAGCTCATGTCTCTTTAAGGCCATTCCTCCTGAAAAGCCCAGTCTGCTCTGATTGGTTAGCTGGCCCAGCAGAAGCAAGTCAACATTGGATACGTACCTTAACGCTAGAGCTACGTATGAGTATCTGGATATAGCAGATTTAGCTATAGGGATGAAATAATGCAAATTGTTTGTTTAAGGGAATGGCTAAACCAGCCACTAGGCAGGCGTTATGCAAATGTGTTACATGGTGACATATATAAGTAACGAAAGAAAAGCTTGGACTTCAACAAAATGTTTTAGGCAGGTGAGGATCCATGCTTTCTGAGAGATTAATTCTCTTTGGCTTCCAAAAAAGCTATAAAGGAAAGGGAAAACCTCAGAAAGCATTATACTGGCACTTTAACATGGGGTTACATCAAATGCAAATACAATTTAAATAAGATATAGACTGTAGGTTTATAAACATCTATGAAGACCTTAAAAAAATATTTATGATGAACTTAAGTTTTTCAGATATTGTTGTATTTTTTACCTGTTTTTGAACAGGGCGAACTCATCTCCATCAAGTGGAGCTTCCAGTCCGTTTGGTGCGGCCTTGGAGAAATGTCCACTGGTTTCCCCACAAACCAGCAGGAGTGTGAGTGACCTTATTTAGAGCACATTTACTGGAGGCAAATGCTACTCCTTTCATTAGTAATTACCATAAAGCTCCAGCTGTAATCAGTGTGCTTGTTGACCTGCTGTTTATAGGATAAACTAACAGAAATTGTACTCAAATGTTCCATTTTCCCCCCATTTATAGTTCCCATCATTTTTGGTTTACTGTTATTTTTAGGATGCATGACCAGGTTTCATTTTAAGTCATGGATAAGGACTTTATATGGCAATGGATTTCCATAGCCTTGGAGCTTACTTATGTAAATGAATAGCAGCATATGCAATTTTATGCAAATTCTGGTGACGTGTGGTATTTAGATGCAAATTAAAGGTAATCTTTCATACATTGTACATTTTAAAGCAAATTAATGGTGACATACGGATGTTCTGGTAGTCAATTTGGAATTACTGAGTTCACAACCTCATGTTATAATACTGTTAAATGATGGTACTCTTAATATAATTGTTCCTCTGAGGTAATGTGCTCATAGTACAGTAAAGTTCTGAGTTGTATTTCCACCACAGCATGCTCACAGTTGTATCGTCACAGTGTCTCTGTGAACCAGAAAGTTTTATTCAGATGTAAGAGACAATGTGTCTGAGAGAGACAGCAGCTTGTTTTCCTGAGTTTAATTACACACTTCAGTGGAGAAAGGTGAAACATGGGGCTCTGTGCAGTGTTTTAATGCATAATGGCTTGTTGCAGGCATCCAGCAGAGTGGAGGCGGCCTGCACTTCATCACAGTCCCTGTCCCAGTCTGACTCAAGGACAGCAGCGGGCGCTAGCAGTGCAGCTTCTGAAAGTACAGGTACTGTTTAGTCATCAGTACAATCTTTTAACCGTTTTTCTCACATCTCTGCAAAGACGGAGAACAGTAATTGGACGGCACTTCAACAATTCTTGAAATGTTTCAACTCACGTATTTAAATATAGCTGCAGCCCCTTCAAAATCAGCTCAGTCAAAATAGATAGTATAAAAAATCCGAGTAGTAAAATACATTTGGACGAAGTGTAAACAATAACATTTAAATTCTATATATGTTTTGAAAATCTAAATTTTGTCTAAAATATGACAGCACTTGTAAATTTTTGTAAATACCACAGAAACTCTCAAATGTGTTATCTACTCTCGTGCAAATATTCAAGTAAACAAATACTATTGTACTATACCAGCCCTAAAGTGCCACGCTAAACCAGTTTGTGGTTTCTGAACTAAACCTATGGTAAGTCTTCTTACTTCAGCACTCAAACACAATGTCACTTTAATAACACTGACAAACTGCATATAAAACTGTAAAATATTGGCTGTGTAAAATGGGGATGAACATATGCCTGCTAACTATGATTAAAAAGCAACAAATTCTTAGTATAATTCCAGAAAATCAGATTATGTGCAAAATTCCATTTTTATTAGTATTCCTGTGTGTTGAAGACTTACAGTATACGTACAATCCAATCAATGGATGAAATACTGACTGTACTTTTTTAAAGAAATAATGCCACTGTAGTTTTTAAAACAAGAATTTAGTGTAGATTTGGAAAAACGGGGGGTGTATCTTTGTTCCCAGAGTTCTATGCAACCACGGCCCTATGTTCTAGAACCATGGAAGCCTAGGACAGGGAACATAGGACTTTTTGAACCTATGGCCCAGGAAATGTAGATCTGGGAAACATAGAACATTAGGAAGATAGAACATTGGGAACATACAACCATGGGAACATAGGACCATCTGTCACATTCCTATTATGTGCCATATAAACCTGGGGAACACCACACCCTAGGAACATTGGATTGACTTACATCATCTGATTAAAGGTGCATGTCTTCTGTTAGCCGCATTTTCATTATTTATACAACCAGGATTTCCCTGCTCAGGACTTAATTGTATATGGCCATAAAATAATGTTCTTTGTCAAGTAAAAAGAACGGACACATTTCTTTTTAGTAATGCTTGTTGAAGAAGCTAGCATTTGCATTAGTCCAAGACTATATAAACATGTGAAACCCACTCTAATATAATGTATTCTCTCAAATAGTTACTCACCTAAATAAATTAAGCAAATATAACCTGGGTCATGTTAGTTAAAGTTCAGGTGATGCTAGCCTCACAGAAAAGAAAGCTAACATTAGTCAGGACTAGCATCATGTGTGTTTTCAATGCCTGTGCTTAATGTCAGTGAATTGTAAAACTAATACTGCTTTCAAACCTTGTATGTAATAAACAAAAAAAAAATCTATGAAACTACCTTCTGCTTAAGAGAAGGTAAGAGTACTGTTACTTTGGTAGCAAACACAATATCACTCTACACAACAAGCTAACAGCAGCTGGCTAATATTTATTAGCATTCAGGTGGTATGTATTTTACACCATTCTAATGTTTAAATGCTAACATTAGCTAAAAACGTCTTTAAAAAAATTATGGTAGAGTTATATTTGCCAAGTAGAAAGAATTTTTATTTTGCTATTAGCATATTTTCACACGTAGCCTATGTTATTTTCTTACATTATGGTCTCGTCTTGAAAATGAGTTAAATTAACTATGAAAGTAAAAAAAAATTGATTTAATGCTTCTGTGGCAGAAAATGAAATGATGCACCTCACATCTGAGGTCTGTTTTTTGTTGTGCTTTGCTTCACCCAGGTGAGCCGTCCCAGCTGGACTTGGACAACATAGTGGTTCCAGGCCTGAGCAGCTTCAGCAGCGATGAGGCAGCCTTAGCGGTCATCATGAGCTTGCTGGAGACGGACGTGAACATGGGTCAATCGGGGGACTTCGAGGACTTACACTGGCCTTTCTAGAGGGCGCTCAGACTTTCGGCCCCTCTCACATGCTTTTGTGCCGTTTCTTGCCCTTTGCCGAGAACTTGGCCTTTCAGTTCAGTTTGATCTGGCTGATGACGGACCTGGCCTTGCACAACTGAACCCACTGGACTCGTACCAAAGGCAGCAACATGTCATACTTGAGGATAGAAGTTTAGGTTGTAGGAGATATTGTGACTGTGATTACTTTGTTGGTCCTTTTGGTCTTGCTTGAAGGAAAGGGAGGTTAAAGTGCCCCTGGAGCTTGTGGTGATTCAGTGTCTTCCTCGGCATCCTCAAGGGGGCTTAGACCAAGACTTTCCACAGCAGAGCGATCTGTTTGCTCTGCTGCCCTCAGTGACCAACGTCTGGAGGAGAATCGGACTCCTGCCACGTGCAGTGCTGCTAGAGAAACTCCTCAAACCTTTGACATTTGCGTAACCTTTGGTACACCGTGATGACCGACATGTTTTTCATAACATGGTCTGATTGTTCCGTTTTTTACTGTTTTTTAAAAATCCCCACCAGACAAATTTGAGGTAAAATACTCTGATGGGTAATGTTTTGTCAAAAATTGTGTCCAGGATGTACTGATGAATGCTAAAAAGAACGCTACCCATTATCCCCTTAATTGAGAATTGCAGATAAATATGCAAATATGGTGGTGCCTCCAGCTTCGCACCACCACTATTGGTCCATGTTACATTCCATATTGGACATTTTACATAAAAAACACTGAGTCACTTAGGAATGGCAGTTTTTACTGTTTCTTCTTATTCTTACCTAAAAATCTGAATTTACTTGCAAATGCCAAAAATGCATTAAAATGACATTATTATAACAACGAAATAACGTAAACAAAAAGAGGCCAAACTCAACCTGGAGGGCACAGTCCAGCAACCAGAGGGTTCACAGTGCAAACACACTAGAAGTACTTTGTAGTTTATCTACAAAAAGGCAAGCAACTGGGCAAATTTTTTTGACTTAAAGCTGGGGTAGGCATACATTTAAACAAAAAAAGCCCCATCAGATTTAAAAAACAAATGCAACCCTCATCCTGCAGCATGGGCTTATATGTACTTCATACACACAGGCAGCACAAGCTTGATTGTAAGCATGAACACAAACATGAAATTAAACTAGCCATAGTCATAGTCGTGAGCCTTTGGTTACGGCTGGCAGAATATCTAAACTATTAACGTCTTTCAATGAAGCCACTCATCACGGGCTTTCATTATTACAACCCATTTTAATATTACTGGAAAATGAAGAATGTAGTATTTGTAGGACGCAACTCCAGTTGTATGAGTACATTTTGCTGATACTGATGTGTTTTATTGCATTTATTGTCTCTATTAGACTCACTTTTTTGAGTTTGAGCAAGTCCATCTTCCTTTTTTTTTGGGTTGCCCTGCACTGTCAATGCAGGAATAACAACTTTTTCTGCAGGATTTTGCAGCTAATAGGAAGCTCCTCTCTCTGAAAAGACATGGGACTGATTTTCTAAAGCCTGAAAACAGAGCCAGGAGGAGGTGCAGAAGTCTAGTTTCCTCTCAGACCACTTGAATTACAACATACTGAAAGGGTATTAGGAACAATTACTACCTACCCCGGCTTTAATGACCTAATAATTAGCTTTGCAAGTTGAGGTATTTTGTGAGTGCTCTACAGCCCATCACAGACAGACTAATGTCAATGGAGTGCAGCGATGACCTCTAACACACCAACACAGACTGCACGTCTTCTTTGCTTTGCACTTGGACTAAATGGCCTGTTTGATTTCATAAACCGTGTACCTATAAAGGATAACAATGGCTCTCCCAGGTATTAGCATTACAGCTGAGCGGCTGTTCTCCACTTCTTGAGACACACTTAAAGCTGACAATGTGTTTTTAATCAAGAATTGATTTGTGACACCAAGCACCACCAAGAAGTTTGCCAAAGAGTCCCACCCCTATATATCACGTGTACTGTATTAATTAGAAGAAGAAAGTAGATTCTAATCACCTATGATCAGAAATTACTAAAAAAAAACACACGTCTGACATTCTCAGCACACTGCAGCCATCATGCAGAGCTTCTGCTGAGCTGGATGAGGTCTTTTCATACACTTTGACTCGTCATATGATCAGACCACATAAGCAAATATGAGTCTATCAATATGTTCTGGGTGTTTGCACAGTCAGAAGAGATTATTAAAGAATTCTAAAAGCTTTTAAATCATTATCTGGCACCACCACAACACATTTTCCTATTTTACTAGGAGACAAAAAGAACCCTTTACTTTAATAAAAGAAATACTTGAATATTTACTCCTGTTTACATTATGGTCCCTGGATAAATAGTAGGCGTGTCATTGGGCTTTTTACACAAAGACAAATTAATTCTGTTGGACCATCAAGTTTATTATTACATAGAAGGAAGCTGACACTAAACGATAAACAGCTTAACCACTCAAAGCAACCTTCAATGCAAAGTTTTGGGAAACCACAATTTAATAGGTTGCAATGTCACACATTATGGTCATATATTTACAATAGAAATTTAGAAGAAAAAAAAATCAATGAGCAGAGCAAAGTGACGACAGCCTGCTAATAAAAAACACATCTAATCAGTAAAAGCTTACAAAGAAATTAAATGAGGGGGGGTTTCATGGATTATTTAAAATATAATTTGTAAAGGGTCTGTTTTAATGTTGAATGTGCACTAAGGGACTGAGCCCGGGTATGCCAATATTGTGTGTTCACATATCAGATACTTGCTGTACTCCAGACAGTTCCAGACTAGACACTGAACTCCTGGGATAAAATGGAAGATCCACCATTAAGTGGAGAATGTTTTCCAGTGTTAACGAGGGACAAGTCAGCATTTTATTACTGTTGTGTTATGTCTTAAATTGCCTTCCTGTCGCCCAAAAATAGTGTTTGAACAGCCTATAGCTGCACAGAATTTAGCTATAGTATTTGTGTTACCAGGGAGACAATTATGTTGTAGTCTCTGTGTCTGAATGTCCACTTACCACAACAGCCTAAAGAAAACGCCACCGCGAAGCATCTCAGACATTATTTTAAAAACATCTCTTCTGGATCTTATCAGTAGAAAGGCGGCTCAGAGAGAGATCCTCTTTTAAAAGTCAGAATGCAATGCAGCCACATGACAGGTTGAACTGTACAGTATACTGATAGCAGTGTCAGAGGATGTGAAGGTAGATTTTAGTTTAACTGAGTGACTCTATCTTCAATACAGCACATGTAAACTCTGGTTATATCACTGGTTCCTCAAATCTTGAAAGTATAATGTGATTGCAATGCCTTGAACCCATGTTGTTTCTGACAAAGTTCCATTTTAAGTTAACGGTTATGCACTCTTTCTGGCTTTAAAAGCAAAACTGACATTATTTGCTGTTGCCAACTGTGCCATTTGAGATGGACACTAACGCATATTTAACATGACCTGCTATCAAAAGGCAAAATGTCTGATGTTTGTATGTGATAACTGTTGATGTTGATGTATCTGCTGTAATATGGAATGGCGGCTGAAGTCTTTGACAGTAAAATAGTTGTTTTTCAGAAATCAGCTAAAGTTCTTGTGTTGTCTAAGTTGTTGGTTTCTCTTTTTGGTGCTTAAAGACGTTTCACCTCTCATCCAAGAGGTTTCTTCAGTTCCAACTGACTTATGGAGAATCCCAGATATATACTGACCCCAACTCACATGGCTCATGGTCTGTTAACAACCCAAGACATGCCTCGAGGTGTGAATGATTGTGAAACTGCCAGGTGAAGGATGACTCAAGGTGTTAATGGTGGTAAAAGTGTCTGGGAGAGACCTCAAGACTGCATTATAAGTACCAAATAATTGCCCTTTTCTTTTTAGAGACGGCTGTTCCACTCCTACAAACAGCAGAATATGAGGTCTTAAGTCAAATTTAATCTTACCTCAATCTAAAGAAAGTTTAAAGTATGAGTTTGAATACACAATTGGTTTGTAATAAAGGATTTATTTAAGGTATTTCACATAACTAGGTTGGCCTGGGATTTTGGACTTTCCAGTTTGATCCGAACCAAAATTCCAAGTGTGAAGCCTACCCCCAAACCATGGTTCACGCCAAACAAATGAACTCTGGTCTGATAAAAAGAGGTTGCCTTGGTCTGTATTCAAGTAAGCCATGGTTTAGTTTGTTTCTAGTGTGAAATTATTTTTGGTATGGTTGGGACTACATTTACATTTGATCCAATTAGACAAGTGTATGGCAGGCTATTCAGAACATTATGAGAGAAAGTAGAGGTATTAGAGAACAAGAGAGCAGTGCAACCTGAAGGTAAAAACGTGATGCCACTGGAAAAAGAGCTGCATCAATCAATAAGAAGAACTAATTTCCTATTTATGATGACCTGGACAACATTCTGGGCACTCGTCTACAAACCAGTCATTTTTAAGTATAGGGAGACACAACCATAGACATATACGTTGACGCCGCATTGACTGCTGCTGCGGATTGGAGCGACGTACCTACGCGGCGGCCATCTTGGTTAGGGCACACTCGCTCCTACAGTGTATTACGCCTATAGAGGAATGACATTTCTGCACTATAAAAGTGATCATAAATCAATCAATTGTCAACATATATTCACGTGGGTTGTTTGTTACAAATGTCAGACATGGAGGACTGACAGACATTTAATTTATTTATTTTTTTTTTACATCCAAGCATTCTGTCATAGCTACGTGTGTGACGTTTTTAACAAATCAAACCGTTTGGAAATCAGTCGAAAATTCAGTGAATAATTCTACTTTCAGATTGTGGAGTACCTCTGATCTCCATAGATGTCCATGCACTCCCTCCTCTGCTCTGCCCTGACCAAGAAGGCGGCGCTTTAGGCACGTCCCTCCACAGTCAATGAGGCATCTATGTACTGTATATATGTCTATGGACGCAACCCCCTTGGTGAGACCCTGGTATTTAATGTAAAGTTGTTTAGTGCGCCTGTGAAATTGCAATCACAGTCTGTATATAAAAGGTGGACGTAACCTCTGGACCTGAAAAGAAAAGCCAATGCAGAAGGAAGTGACCTAACCCTTTATTCTTTCTAACAGCCAGCAGGGGGCGAAACCTCTGTGTAAAGAAGTTTATGATTTGCACTATCAAACTCAAGACTTCAAATAGGTAGGGTGGTTATTTCTATTTTTTATGATTGCAACGTGAGACCAAAAGTAACAGCATCAAATGTAAATAATGTAACACGTCTGTCTTTACAGATGCATGGAGCAAAAATGTATCATTATTATAATCACTTTAAAAAGTACCAGGAAAGTGTCACATTTTAAGGCACACAGCATTACACCTATACTGGTCTCATTTTTGGGTTACATTCTAGAATAAATCTGACAAATAATAATTTATGACATTTACGTGAGTCCGCAACAACATTAAAACCACCGATATGTAAAGGCAATGACACCAATTACCTTGTTACAATGCATTGTTATTCTGCTTTCTCAGCAGAATAAACCTTAAACAGCACACCAAAGAGCCCCAGGTGTTGACCCAGCTTCCAACCTGCCCTGGTCCCAATCAGACTGAACATCTGTGGGATGCGCTGGAAAAACATTGAAACACCCAAACACGCCCCCATTGAGACCCCAACACACAACCCACAGGACGCAAAGGATTCACTGTCAATGTCCCAGTGCCAAACACCACAGGACACCCTAGGAGTGGGTGGCTGTGGCTCAGGTGGTAGAGCGGGTTGTCCACTGATGGCAAGGTTGGCGGTTCGATCCCCGGTCCCCCCCACATGCCGAAGTGTCCTTGGGCAAGACACTGAACCCGAAGTTGCTCCCAATGGCAGATTAACGCCTTGCATGGAAGCTCTGTCGCCATTGGT
>OMNN01052298.1:0-10849 GCA_900302755.1 Chromis chromis
TATACTCCCTCATGCAAATGGAAATCCCAAATGTCCCTGGCCTACCCCACCACATGGCAAAAACATCAAACAATCAGGAACATCTTGAGGAACATGACAATGGCCCAAGATGTTGATTTGACCTTGAAACTTCCTAGACTCCATTCTGATCAAGCATCAACAGGATGCAGTGGAACAAGTTGGATTGACAGAGGCCCCACTGCACAACCCACAGTACCCAAAGGATCCACTGCCAACGTCCTGGTGCCAGACCCCATAGGACACCCTGAGAGGTCCTCTTGTCCTCTTGTCTTATCCTTCAGAGCATTTTTGACCACATAAGGGAGACCAACACAATATTAGGCAGGTGGTCATAATGTTATCCCTGATCGGTGTATATACATACACAACAACAAACCCATTTTCAATAGCTTTTTCAAAAATGATACATATTGATATTGTGAGATTCCATGATACACGGTTTTAACCATACTGCCCACCGCTAGATTCATACAGTATATAGAAATCACATGTAATAATTCAGACATATAATCTAATCCCTAGTGGTGTAACATTGTGCGTTTTTGTCTCAAACTGTCACTGTACGGATGTTTCGTCGAAGTGAGAATGTGTGAAGATTGATGAATGTAATGTGGAAGCAAATTTCACAAGTGTGAGTGGACATCTTAAGCTGTAAGTCATTAGCAAGTTAGCAACATGCCATGCTAAGCTTAGCTCAAGGTTGGCATCTACTCGAGCCGTCACTTTATGACGAGTGACAGTCAGAAGCTAGACAACACATCTGCTTCTCTCAAAACAGCAGTGTGGGAAACTTTCGGGTTCTCATGCCAACACAAATTTGACAGCATCATTTGACACAGTAAAGAATATTACTAAAGAAACTGGCATTTACATTTGACAGACAGTGGTACTTTGTGCAATTTTTAAGGCAGAAATTTGATTGCACTTGTCTTAATGGACATTTTTCCACAGTATTTATTTTACACTTAAGCACCAAAATTTAATCACTTGTTCCTTGGCCCATTATCAACATTTCCTAAAAGATTTCATCAAAATCCGTTCAGAACTTTTCAAGTTATCTTGCTAACAAACAAATAGACAGACAGACAGACAAACAGATAAACGCCGGCAAAAACATAACCTCCGCTTCACGCTTGGCGGAGGTAACTATGGTCAACAAGCACTATGAAATATTTTCATTTTTGGAAAATAAGTGAAGAAAATGTTATCTGATTCTTTTGTTCTCTCTGATGTACTGTAAACATATTGAACTGTGACTAAAGCTGAGGTTCATACAAAACTGTGGATTTTGTGTCCTGTTACACCCCTACTAGTCCCACAGGCTCCATGTGGGCAATAATGCAAGGTCAGATCGGATGTTACCGTAAACTTCTTTGTTAAGACAACCACTCAATTCCCAAAATAACTGCTAAACTATTATAATAAAATACTGACAAAATATATATTAACGCTGAGTGCTGGGCAGGAGGCTTCATTAGTCCAGACAAATTTGGTTTGAACTGTGGCCTACTAAATGTTGTCCAGGAGAGAGAACAAATGTCCAGGCCTAGAGAAACTGTGGTGAATGTTCCACATTCTGCCTTTTGTTAAAGTGAATGCAAACGGAGGAATGTGATATCCTGTGCATATCCTTTGTTACTACAGTACAATCCCATGGCTCCACTTTCTGTGCACGATTCCCATACCTATTGACTCGCCTGTTGTGGAGTCAAGAGAGCACTTGCCGCAGTCTTTTGTCCAGATACAAGCCTATTTAGGCAGTGAATGGTTGGGCTTCTGAAAAAGACTAAACTGTCCATCTGAAATGTAGGACTCTAAAATGTCTTTTTTTTACCCTGCTCAAAGAATTTCGTTCAAGCTGATTGTCCAAACAGTAATTTACAAGTGACCAGACTCCGTGTTTGTGACTTCAGAGAATGTAAACCTTTGCTTTTGTTACAACAGTGGCAAACACAACAAAGACACTGAGGATTTGTCAAACTACACAATGTTATTGATGCCACAGGAGGAGGGATCTGTCAGAAACCTTCTGCTTACATCCTTAAGCTTCAAATAGCATTGCAAGGAGTCTGTAAAATTAGATTTCCTCCAAATATGCAATAAAATCAACTCTGATCTGCACACTTCAACGTGGTACAGCGTTACACTGCTGTGAAAAGCATCAGGTAGGGGGAACTACCTCTTGTTGGTGGTCGGTGTCAGCCTCTCTCTCTTTCCATCGGGGCTGGAAGGAGGATATGGTGAGTAGGGTCCTGGGGACAGTGATGCAGGGCTGGAGATGGTGTACTCTCTGTAGTTCTGGTTCTCATCTCGACTCACTATTACTGCCTCCTGCAAAACATCACAACAGAGGAAAGATATTGCATTAGTGTGTCTTGAACGTAACTTCATCTTTACTGCTGCATTTTGGCCATACAAGCAGTGAAAGGCTCAACTGAGGCGCATATGGATGCCTGTGGGAACATACACACACACACAAAGAGCAAAACGGTAAATGTTGTATCAGGTTGAAAGACTTTGTATTCACTATCACAGTGTATTGTAGGAGTTGCTTTGGGGGGTCATTATGACCTGAATAAAATACAGGAACAAGTACTAAATTACTATAATGTCTTGTACTGCTTCTATCTTGAGGACAGTAAAATGGAGGAGATATGTAATAAACAGATGTGTGATGCAGGCATAAGCAAAAATGAAGCAGTGTACGCTGGATAGTCAAAACAATGTAATAAACAGATGCGTGCTGCATGCAGTAGTAGAAAAGAAGCAGCATACCCTGTGTAGTCAAAACAATCTATTATACAAATAAAATAGGCACTTGTGAGCAATGTCATGTCAACAATCAAAAATAAAACTGAAGAATACAGTTATAGTCAGCAATTTGACTTGACATTTAATATTGTGTAACCAAGGCAAACTCTGGACTGATTAAATCACTTTTGGAGCTGCAGCACTGACCTGGAAGCGTCCGGTGAGCTGTTCAGGGCTGCTGATGCCGTTGGTCTGTCCAGGACTGGGAGGTTCAGGTCTTAAGGCAGAAAACCACAGAGATCAATTGACTGTACTGACACTAATAGTGTCTGACTACACAGACGTTTCACCGTCAAGCCATACATCTTAGATAAAGCCTGATACCATTACTGCTAAATTTCAGAAACAAGTTGATGTTAAATAAATAAGCAATGTATTTAAAACTGGTATAATGATATTCTGGATGTACTCAGTATGGAATATCATGTTCACAAATTTACAAGGTAAATGCTGAGTAAAGGAAAAGTAATTCATTTTCTTAGGGTCACAAGTCTAAGCGAACTTTATTTTAAGTGCAGACAAGTAAAATAAAAATAATCTTTGAAATCTCTTTTGCTTATGCGCCCACCATTACTCTGCCATGAATCTTAGAGTTTACTGTAGAAGATGGGTCCTGCAGACTCCGTCCCCTGACTTTAAAAATATTCGCTCAATTTCTCCTGCCTTTCCAACTTTTGCTTTTCTTTCTTAAATAGAAAACACATTCTGAGCAATTCCATCATTGAATTTGGAGGGGAAAATATGGGCAGTGTAAGCGCCAATGCAAACACGCAGTGCCCCCCTGGCTGCAAGGGCCAGAGGCTGACTGCCTTTCGGTTGAGCCCGAGGTAATGAGGCACACAGGAAGACCTGGATGCCTGTGGTAAATCACCCAGAAACACACCTCTCGTGGCCTCAGGTCCACAAACGGCATAAGCATACTGCAGGAGATAGATGGCGAGAAGCTGAAAACTGATACAGCATCCATAAGACATTTCTTCCCATAGGAGGAAAATTAGGGTTTTAGGCCGGAAAAACTCATTGCTTTGAATTAAGAACAGCACAGCTGAAAAACTCCCCTATTTGCTTTAAGCCTCCACTTTGTACCACGTACAGTTGGGTCCACTAGGTCTTCTTTGTTTTTTCAGCCTAATGAATGTCTCCTTCACTTAAATCGACACTTCTTTGGACCACATATTGTGAGTTCAACACTTGCAATCAATTCCAGCCTTTTATCTCCTTAATTTGTCATAAAATAATGAGCAAACAGTCCACATTTATTTATGAAACTTCTTATCAGTCAATTTTCCAATTACTTTCAAGCCTGTGAAATTGGAAGGACTATGTTAAAAAATGTCTGTAACTCCTAAGCGGTCAATACAATATTTTTGTTAAACTTCTTGAATTACAGCTGAAAGTCATCACTTCATTTCAAATCCATTGTGGTGGTGTACAGAGGCAAAATTATGAAAACTGTGTCTCTGCTCAAATACTTAAAGTCCCGACTGCATGTCAGAACACCCGAGGATGCCTTGGTCTTTAGGCAGCGAGAAATATTTTAGGTCAGCGATCAGATCAGTGTCTAGACTATAACCAGTGACCTGAGGTTACAGGTCTCGTTAAGAATTGGTGGTAAAAATACTAACAGTGACTTTAAACCTCAGACACATGAGACTGACATAAATCAACATTTAAAACACTGCTGATGCTAGCCGTCATCGAGTAACCGGCCAACAAAAATGTGCATTGTACAAGTTTCACTCCATTGTGAGAAGTGAAATAAAACACCGAATAACCAACCAGGGTTGAAGGAGACTTAAAGAAACAAAAGGTTGATACCAGTATTTAGGGTGAGGCTAATCCCTGCTGTATTAGACTGGTTCATTTAGACATTTTTGATAATTGTGTTGGTATGAGAACGGAGTTTCACTAATGCTGAATTGATTAGATACTTTCTTCACTGCTTTTTTTTTTTTTTTTTTTTTTTTTAGAAATGTAGTCGTATTTTTCTATGTGCAAGAACTACACCTTAATAGAAATGGAAAAATCTTAATTTAAAAATCATGAACTTTCTAATGAAAGTATAAGTAAACTACACTACAAGTGTAACCAGAATATCAGTATCAGTTTTCTCAGTTACAAAACTATTACACTGTACTAGCATATCTGTACCAAGAAATACCCCGGAGTTCTTCTAATGGCTCCATTAGAGAGGGCAACAAGATCACAGGGAGGCATACGCTTGGGTCAACATGACATCACCTACAAAGCATCAATGAACAATGAAGTCCTAGCAAGAACTTGTAAACAAAACCAGGCTAAAAAGCTTTAAAGTTCAAAATAGTGAGGTTAGATGCTATTTAAAAGTATATTTAGTTAGCAAAGGCTGGGATGGATAAATTGTTGGACACAGCAACAATAAACCACTACTTCAGAATTAAAGGTGCTGATACAGCTGAAAAACAACACTCTTCTATTCTGAGGATCGGCTGATGCCAGCTTCCTCCAGTGGGCAACACCATCTGTGTGACGACAGCCAGTACCCACATCACTGTTGGTTTAATGAGGACAAACTGCCAACCAGATGTTGAGCTGAAAAAAGTATCCACAACTAAGCAAAGAACAAATTAAATGTTACAGAACTGTGCTACCATCCTCTTGATTATAATTCAAGTAGTTATTATGCTTGATGAATAGCATTAAGACGGGAACCTGTGAGATAAGTAAGAGTCTTGGTGCTGAAAACCACTGACAGTGAACAGAGTGAGATTAAAAACACGATAGAGCTACACAGTGGCATTGTCCTGGGCAGGCAAGGAGTAATGGTGTTGTTTCTGGCTTGGAAGGAGACGTGAGGTCAGAAGGGAAAAATTCACTCTCAAGGACGTAGGACATCTAAGGAGGAAGTATGTGGAAGTGTATGTGTGTGAGGGTGTTTGTGTATGTGTCTGCAATAAGACAAAAAGACTTTAAAAAGAGAGAGTAAGTGATGGGGAGAACAGTGACAAGAAATAAGAATTAAGGGAGGACCTTTAATCAAAATGCCAACCAACAGCAGTCCTGGCATAAAGGAAAAGCTTTACAGAAGCCAACTCCCTGTCATCCAAACAAGGTCTTGGCAGATCCCAAAACAAGGTTTATTAAGGAGGACCAGGGAAGGGAACAGTGTGGCTCTCATACATGCTGGCATTTCCCCTGATTACAATCACTTGTTTTGTTTGTACAGTGCTTGCATGGTGGAGTTAAAAACAGTGTAAAGGGAGATGGAAGCTGCGGCGACTGTGGTCTTGGCACAGACACAGAAAATTAGGGACACGTAAGATATTCGTATGGGAGACTTTGCTGCGCTGTAATTATTTTATGCCTGTAAGTCCAGCAGACACAAGTTCTCAAAATAAAACTATGAATGATTTTAGAATGAATATTAATTTAGCCAGCATACCTCTCCACCATCATCTGCAGATGAGTCTTGGAGTTCTTGATCTTGTTCTGGGCCTCCACATTCAGCATGTCAGCTGTGTTTTCTCCATTGATCTCCAAGATAATGTCACCAGGTTGCAGGTCTGCCTTCTCTGCCTTGCTGCCCCCGTTGACCTGTTGAACAGAAGAATGAGCTGCAGTTAGGTCCTACTGGCCCCAGGTCCTGAAAATAACACTTTGAGAAGGCTATCCATCTAACAAGCACAGACACCTCAGTATCTTATGACCGTGTCAACAATTTGTCAGTGATTGACATTCAGCATTAACAAATGTGTGAACGAGAAAAGGTGTTGAATAGTTGTTTCAATCTTTTGTCACATTCTTCACCCAAATCTTTTTCACTATAAGAGCACTCATAGTAAACACCAACACACACCACAGGATTTCTGTCTCACACACACATGGAACAAGGCAGTGCCGGTCAACAGCGGACAGATTCATGACACCCTTGGGGAAAAATCATTAGTGTGACACTACTTGATGGTTTGACTGGGCCTGACCTTTGCAACTAGCCTCACCGCATGTCAAAGCCAATGCTATAGCACCACATCAGAGGGAATTCCACACTAATGGGCCGAAACATAACATCCACGCCACCACTGTATACACGCCCTACACACAGGCCTACTAAAGAGAAGCGAAAATAAGGAGGTTGATGCTGCAACTGCTAAAACTTTAGAGGGAAGTATGACATTTGCCACAAACATCGCTCGCCTCACAATTAAAACCAGAGCGAGGCAATAAAACAAAGAATGCAAAACAAAATAAAGAGAGCCAATCAGTGAGGATGAAAGTCTCTTTCCTGCCCCTTGAGAGGAAAATGGATGCAAAGCCAGTCAACAGGCTGTTTGTGCGTCAGCTTAGCCAAGCAAGAGGGCAGAGGTGCCATGTCTGTGGGTCCACTTGAGAGGCAATTAAGCGTTGCTGTGGTGACTCACAATAGTGCGTGCCTTTTCTGATCAGGACACGCCTGGTTTCACATAAACTAAGATCAGTTGGGGTTCTTTGCGAGGGTCTGTGCCCAAGAGAAACAAGGGCAAGCTATCTTTCAGGCCAACAGGAATAAAAGAGGGCATCCATGTCATCTCCATGCCAAGTGCCAGCCACTTCAGATGGTTCAACCCTATGGCTGTTAAACTGCCGGGGGAGATGGTGGTGGGGTGAGACGAGCTGTTTCTCACACTGGGCTTTTCAAACCAATTTGAGTGATGAAGTTTCTGTTTCAGCAGGAATCACTGCTACATCACAGAACCTATTTGATATTTGAGACAAGCAACATGCTGGTTTTGTTTATTAGCAGTAACAAAATCAGACTTAAGTCCATTATTCATGAGCAGACCTGTTTTTCTAGCGGTAGCTGTAAGTAGGTTGATACAATAAAGGCTTTTGAAGTTGAAGGAGCTTAAAACTCCAGCTGTTTGAAGCTTTGGTACCTTGCCATGGCTTTGCCGTAATTTATCCTTTATGGTCTGAGGAGCTACTGAGAGAATCTCACTGGAAAGGCAAAAAACCCAGCCTGAGATGGTGATGTAGGACCAGGATGTGCAGTGGGCAGAACAGGGTGTCTCTGGCATGCAGAAGTTAGTCTCAGCAAGGTTTCCTGGTGTTTACTGCACACTGTCTGCCGACAGTGGTAACATTTCCGCTTGTTCTATTCCTTCTCTCTCTTTTTTTAAACTGTGACTGGGAAAATGTGGTCAGTAAAAACAACATGCACGTGCTAAAGTACAAATTTTACTGATGCACGTGGTAATACACGGGCTGCAGTGCAAAAACACAAACCTACACTCACACATTGCACTCAGGAACCCCTCACCTCCCACCTCAGCTTCCACTGTTACTGTAATCAGTGGTTTCCTTCTAATGCAGTGTACTTCCACTCTATTCTAACGGGTTCAGTAGTCAAGGAAATAGGTACGAAGCAGCAGCGAACATAAACAAAGACAAGAAAAGAGACATAGTGAGTAGGAAGTTGACTTTACATGACAAGCCATTACAGACTCTGTGCTTTGACAAAAACAGAGGATACAGTTTGATAAGGTGTGACGAGGTTCAGCAGCAGGGCTGCTGTTGATGACTACCTTTGATACAGTTATGGCTTTCTTGAAGTCCCTTCCTCCATATATTCTGAAGCCCCATGGTGAAGGACCAATCAGGTTCACTGTTAGCGCCATTGAAGTGATCAGATCAGCACACTGTCGTCACAACCCTGAAAAAAATTAGACAAAGGAAACGTGACATTAATTAAAAGTAATATGTTGGACCTAAATGTGTGTATGGCTGAATGTTTTCATCAAAGTCACATGTTTCTGCTGGCCAGGCTTGATATTAGATCGACAGGTGAAGACAGTGAACATTTGCATAAGCTGCCTTTCATCTCCAGCAGCACTTCACTTCCACTGGCCTAAGTCCCCTTGACATGGATTGTGCAACCACATCAAATAGGAATGGGAAGAATCTGAAACCAAAGACACATGACTAACATTGCTAAAGTGCCTGCAGAGCTGACGAGTTTCATTAAATCCAAATGCTCTTTCAAGACAAAGGAAACAAAAACAAACAAAAATCCGTGCAAGTACAGTGTACGAGAAGCTAAACATTTCATTGTGGTTAACTGTAACTACTGAGTTTGATGTATACATATAAGGTATACAGTGGTGTAGTGTGATATGACATCCAGTATGGTAGCCCTTTAGGACACGTGTATGAGAGTTGACTACATAAATAAACTTGTGTAACTGTTCAGATTTGTTTAGTAATCTGCAGTTCTTTAGTGGATATTTTATATTTGTATGGTTACGGTCTGCACGACTATTTACATATTCTGCTCTCCACAAAGTCTGTTGTGAGTTTTAAATCTAATACTGTAAGTCTAGTGTTTAAACTCAAAACTGTGGAGATGCCAAAGTACAGTGAGGCCTTGTCACAGCTTTTCCATAATTGTAATATTACAGTGCGAACAAATCAAAAAGTAACAGACACCATATATGTTCTCCTCTCATTTACCTTTTTGCAACAAATTCCTGAATATGATTAATGTTGTTGTTTTGATAGTCAGCGTTGACTACCATGTTTTATAATGAGCCTCAAAATTCTGTTAAGCCTTTTATCCATAACAAATCTAAACAGCTACATGACAGGATGGATGAGAAACAGATCCACAAGATGCCGAGCTTTAATTACTGGTGAGGAAGGAACTTTCGAAATATTACACATTGCATGTTATGACTGGGGATGACAGGGTGGTGTACACTTCTGTCTGTAGCATACAGATTTTCTCCAGGAGGCTGTGAAACAACAAGTACAAAAATGATGATCAATGAGTAAATACTGTTTGCTATAAAAATGAAGATATCTGACAAAAATTTGTTTTCCATATCCATGTTGCTTGAAAGTAGCTGCTTTACGTTACTCTGGGTGAAAATGCTCCTTGATTTATTACTGTGTATACTGTTGACAGGATGATAAAATGACAAGATAATGAAGATGGGTTACACAACATGGCTCTGATGTTCTATCTATCAAATACATTCTCAGTAATCATTTAACTATTGGGGGTGCCAAGGTTACTACCCCAGCAGAGCACTTTTTAAAGCATTAAAATAGCCATGTTGATGTTTCTTTCTATTTTAACAGTAACCTGTGATTTTCCCGCCACTTCACTCAGACTTTGTTAATGGTTGTAGATGCAGCTCATGTGCATGTGGAGACACAGAGCTCTGTGCTGCGATGATGTGATGATGAGATATGCGCTCGCAGGTTCATAAACACATCAACACCTGCACAGTGCAAACACACACAGACATTCACACACACAGCAAGAGCTGCTGTGAGAAAAGGAGCATTTATTTAACTGAAGACATTAGTGCAACAAGTAATACATAGGTGCACTCATAGATGATGACATAAGCTATTTTAAGTATAGACTGCTACTCCGAAAAAGGAGAAAAACATCTTCACCAAAACTATTTTCATCTGTTGCTTAACTCATAACAAACAAAGCTTAGTGTTGCATCAGCCTTTGACAGTAAATGCAGAACTGACACCTAACAGTTGACTGTAAACTTACCATAGCAAAACTCTGGATCTCTAAAGTGAAGGACAATTTGTTTTTGTGTGTTTCAAAAAAAAAAAAAAATCAAAGTCACAGAAGCATAAAGAAGTTGAGCAGACAAGCATATTGTCAGATAGTCTTTCGCACCACAGGTTAAAGATTGTGAGTATATCAGCTAATCAAGTGTTAATGTGTAACGATAAACACAAAGTTATATACATTGTACAACACTATAACTGCACTGATACACACTGGCCAGCCATGTGGAATGTAAATTATGAACTTACTCAACATTTCCATAAATGAAGTAAGAAATTCCTGTCAGTGATTACATAATTGCATAATATAGTTATCAAAGACCTTGAAAATGTGAGGAGCAAGCAAGACAAACAGAAATGTAAATGATGAACTTACTTAACATCTCTATATGTTAAGTAATAAATTACTGTTAATGATTACATATTTGTATAATGCAGTTATCAAAGTTCCAGAAAATATAAGGAT
>OMNN01052301.1:16169-28269 GCA_900302755.1 Chromis chromis
CATTCATCAGCTCAGCTCAGGTGTGTGTGCGTGTGTGTGTGTGTGTGTGTGTGTGCGTGTGCGTGTGTGTGTGTGTGTGTGTGTGTGTGTGTGTGTGTGTGTGTGTGTGTGTGTGTGCGTGGGTGTGGGTGTGTGTGTGTGTGTGCGTGTGGTCAGGGTTGTCAGTGGTGTCCATTAGCTGAACAGTAGTTGGATCAAGTCTGTTTGTCCAGCTGCTGAATCGCCCCCTACCAGGCTCACACACATACGCATCGACACACACATTTGCACTGGCTACAGTCACTCCCAGTCCTAAACGAACTTTAACTCTTCCCTTACCCAACTTGATTGCTGTTTTCAGTGCTCCACTTTACAGAAATGTCATTTTATTGAATGTCCATCTCGTTTCACAAAGCTTTTGTATCCTATACCTCTTTCACACACACACACACACACACACACACCGTGGCCTTCTGGCTTTGTGTCCCATCTAAATGGATCATCCGCTCCCCCCTTTTCCTACAGAGCCATGTCTAGATAGGCCATGTCCGCCTGCCTCTCTCTCCTCCCTCTGTCCCTCCCTCCTGTCATTCTTTGCGTCTTTTCTTATTTCGGGGTCCACAGTTTGACCCCAGTTGCCCTTGACACATGCATTTGTATGGCTTCAGCCAATCAATAGAGACTCCTGTGCTCCGGTGTCAGATGTTGGCTCCACTAATTGAAACCAACAACAACCCGTGGTGAGCGAGCATGAGCATTTGTGTGTGTGTGTGTGTGTGTTGGGATGATGAATGAGGAGGATGGAGGATCTGCCACATTCACATGGTGATCAGCCAGTCATCAGCCATTGTCCAGACCTGCATTTTTGCAAGATTAGTGAGAAAAATTGTACCCCAGTCATGTCAGCTGTATGACAGCCAGATGAATGTGGATCGAGATTTAGGGATTCAAAGACTTGTAAGAGAATCCTCCCTTGAAAGCTAAGAGTGACAATCATTTTATATTTTTTCTTATTCTCAGAAAGTCCTACAAAAAGACAAAATACAACATTGTGTTACTCCTCCTCTCAATGCTTTCTGACATCCCCACCTTTCTGTGGCTCTCAGAACCAACCCTAACATACTGTTTAATAAAAAAAGAAAAAGAATCCTGGGCTCTGTAGTTTTAAACAAACTTTACTCACACAGGAGCAGGTGCAGCATTTGTTGGGGACTATTTTCAGCTGCGCATTGATACACACTATGGGTTACTGATATAAAAAAAATAAAGTATAGAATTTATGTTCATCGTAACAAACAATGGAACATTTCTAATATTTTTTTTAGATAAACAATGGAGCACCATGGAATAAATCTTTCTCATTTCATTGTTGGGTTTTAATTTCTCATGGAGAAGTTAAAACTGCCTAATGATTCTTATTTAGTCTGACAGTTGTAAAGTAATTCTATTAGTTTGCATAGAAGATATGTGCATTGAAGAGTAATTAATGGTTATGGGATAGGCTTGCTTTTAAATAGTTCCCTGTCTTAATTTATCTTCATTGTCTGGTTTTGTCTATGTTTTATGTGTGAATAAATTGGACATGATATAGATAAATGAATAAAAAAAGTGCGGCACATAAATATGATAGTAAAATATACCTAAAATGATAGACAAAGTCTGAAGAAGAACTGAAATAAACATGAGCACGACTTGTTGTATCGTGCAGATGCTCTGGAGAGTTCATTGCCTCAAATGATATGCTATTCTTTGTTATTCATAAATATACACAAGTATAAGTCATAAAACAAAACTTGTTTCTACTAAAAGGACTTGGCGCATGTTGGTTGTGTTGCTGCGATGCATCGGCCAGCTGCTTTGTCAGGAAGCCTACTGACAAAAGAGGTTACAAGTGCCTACAAAGGAAAAGCTCTCAACCTTTCAGCTTTTTTCTATGTGGTCAAGCAGGTGACAACAACACAGTGCAACTGTTGCACTGTTAAATGTGAAAAAAGGCTTTGGGCACGCTTTATTGACCGTGGAGTATAAATTATTTAGCCACAGAGTAATGTCTGTTTGAGTGTTTTTACTATCAGGACTCCTGCAAGCCACTTGCACGGTTTAATTCTGATCTTGAATGAAAAGAAAAAATATTGCTAGCTCGGTTGTGTTGAGCAAAAAAAGGGGGAAAAAAGGGGGCTGCTTTCAAAGCTACTGTAATTAATCCCAAGCATCAGTCAGACTATTCTCATTAATAATGCATTTCTTAGCAGCAGTCCTGACATAGGGAGTGGATTCAAGTCTTTATTCAGAGATTCAGCAACAATGCCAGGCAACCCTCGGAGCCAATCTGCTTTACTCGAAAGCCAGCCACTAAGAAAACCATGTTTCACTGCTCAGCCATGCCCTGTGTTTCCAAACAATGGTGATTAAAATGCATTTAGAGCTAAGACCATGCTAGTCCATAATCTGCCTTCCCAACAAAGTCAAAACACACTGCACTCAAAGGGTCAAAGTCTTTTGCAGATTATTCTTCTTGGTAAGTTATTCTTCTACCTTTTCCTGGTTTTCTTTTGACTAATAAAGTGCAGAGCTACTGAAAGCTTTCATTTGTAGGACAGATTTATTGTACTTTCTCTACTGATACACTCAACCCAGTTTTCTAGGGACTTAATAAACGTCCTTGCTGTGTCTTCAGGTCCAAATACGATTCAGATGCCACTTTATTACTGTTATACAGTCAATCATTACCACGATTTTCATTTTACATTATATCTCTACCAAGCCGAGTAGTTAAGGTTAGTGAAGGTTTTGCAGAGTAGGGGCTGTTAGTGGTGGAACAAGTACTCAGATCATTAACACAACTTAAGCTGAAGGAGCAAATCAATACTTAAAGTATCAAAAATACTAGCTCTGCAGAAAAAGTGCCTGGGGTGCATTTTTCTTTAATAAATCAAAACCAAATAATAATGTTGAAGATCAGGAATGCACTTTTTTTTTAGATATACTTATTTTAGCTCATTGCTGATACCAAGACATGCCCACCTCATTGCAGAGCACATCAAGGATACTTGCTGTTTGCTGAACATTTGAATTGTCTTCTTCAGCCACTCCCTAACTACTGGCTGAAAGCCATTAACCGTTACGGGAGTTTCTGTCATGGTGCTCTGTTGCTAGTTAAACTCCACAATGATTTTGGCCGCACAAACACCAAAAATCCCATCATGCTTGCACAACAATTAAAATTCTCAGCATAACTGAAACAACAATCACAAAATTATTTTAACAAGTTGAATTTGAACATTAACTTTCCCATGGTCCTTTGTGTTTGCCAACATTGAACTGCCTGTAGTCCGATTGACCACCTCCTCGGGTCGCTGCAGTGTTAAACACAACAAAAGATTGACAATCTTCCAGCAAATCTACAAGACATTTTCTGAGATGAAAGTCCCCATCTTCTGCTTTATCAGTTCTGTCAATCAATTAAAATATTAATCGCGATTAATCGCATGAATGTCATAGTTAACTCGCGATTAATCGCAAATTAATCGCACATTTTTATCTATTCTACATGTCCCTTGAATTATCATTTTAATACTCTTAACATGGAAAAGTGGATAGGCTTGCTTTGTGCAGATGTTTTTTATTGAAAACAACAATGTGTAGTTATATTTCACACTAACATTCTCACTTTGAGCAGTCATTCACATTTGAAGCAAAATCTCACACAATGTAACACTGTCAATAAACAGATGAGAAAATAAGTACTTATAGTCACAAAAACAGCCCCTTCAACAGCCTTTCTAAGGGATCAAAACAGGGCGATACAAAATAAAACTAGAAAAGCACTCGGAGAGCACAGACCTCTGCCAAGCAGCTCATGTCCAATCGGACTACAGGCAGCTCATGTCCACCCATTAGCTGGATCCTAACATTACTAGCTGTGGCCACAGCTTGTGAAAAAACACAAGTCAAAAAGAACGTTAATCTCGCGATAAAAAATTTACGCTGTTAAAATTGATTTGCGTTAAAGCGTTAATAACGCAATATTTTTGACAGCACTCATTTTATTAAGTAAAATTATTAAAATCAATTAATTGATCAAACGTAACTGTACACAAAGGTAGCAACAGCAGTAAATGCAAAAATGAGACTGAATTGTTACTTATAAAAACTAAGGATGTCCTTTGTTTTTGTTGACTTAAACAAACAAAAGTCTAATAACTAAAATTCGACCAATACACTCTTTTGTTAATATACAAAATCAACATTATAGTAGAAATGCAAAAAATCTCAAAGACATTTGAACAAGGCCTTTAAAATGTAGTTTTAACCTGTTTTAACTGATGCTGCATTTTCATGGCTACAGTGAACACCACAAAAGCTGCTCCTACAAAGAAGCAGTAACCAGCAAGCTTGATGGCAAATTTCCCTTTAAACACAGTTCAACAGTATGTCACTGTGAGGGCACTGGTGTGTGTGTGTGTGTACCTAAGCATTATGTTCCAGTCCATGCGGATCAGTATGAGATTCTGTTTGTCTTTCGCTGGTCTGAGCGCAGCCAAAACCATGTGGGCAGGCAGCAGGGTCTCTGTAGAGCTGCAGCGGTTTGGCTTTGATGGGGATGTTTGCTTCCACAGCGGCCTTTCTTACATTCACATACAGCTTCTTTTTTTTTCATCCACTTTTTTGTTCTGGGTGGTTTTTGTTTCCTTTCAGTCAGTTCGGTTGTTTTTTCTGTCTGTTCATTTCTGTCCTTCCTCTTGCTAGAATCTGCTTCCTTTCTCTTTCTTTTATTATCACACACAAAAAAACACACTCCTTTGTGTTTCTTGCCCCTTCAGCCTCTCTTTTTTTTTTTTTTTTTACCCATCTCTCCCTTGGTTAAACCCTCTAGTTTGATCAATCATTGATGATCCCAGGTGTCCTGAGACCTCAGGGGAAATCCTGATTGGCTACGCAGTCCTTATGTAGACACCCCACCCCACCACACATAGACACACACACACACACACACCTGCAGGCCTTTCACACATCCCCTCCTCGCTTTTCAAGATTAGAGTTAAACCTTATCCTCGCCCTCTCCCCAATCGCTCTCTCTCCTTCGCTGTTTCTTATCTCGCTCTCTCCTCTCTCTTCTCCCCACTGGACGTTGGAGAGCCAGCTTCGATTAAAGAAGCAGTGGGGTTCCTTAAGCCATTAGCCATATTAGTGTTGGGTCCATGCCCGTGCCCCCTCTTGAACAAAGACCCCTGAATTCTTCCTACAGCAGTTTGGTTGGCATTTGTCTGGATCTGCTGATTTGTAGCCACACACCCTCTTGGAGGCACAGTGGGCGGCAGTAGCAGCATGGCGGTCTTATAATGTAGCACATTGTGTATGGGGCTCCTGTCATATTAAATTATGCCTTAATGTGTGTCAGAGAAAGCATTCTGATTAGGGTTTCACCACAGTGGACCCCCAGGTCTGGACCTCACCACAGTGAATATCACTACAGCTGATTCTCACAATAGGCCACTAACATTGTTGGTCATTGATCGAAAAAGATGACAACCGACTGAAAAGAGCACTGGCCATGTGATTAATGACATCTAGAATCCTCTCCGTGGCTTCATGAGGGTTTTATCGTATGCTTAACCTTTGGCAATGATTCCTTTGTCCTCAGATCACAATCGCACACCTCAGGCCTTCAACACAGCCAGACTCCACTCATCAATCATCTTTGATTTTCTGCCTCCGATTCAGATAGTGGGATAATGTCTGCAAGTATAGACGGTGTGTGTGTGTGTTCATTGCGCGACTCCTCCGTGCGTGTTCCTGAGCAAGATGGAGAGAGCACAGTCTATTAAGCATTTGACAATTGAAGACCTCCCACTCTAAAAGAGGTGCTCAGATTGTCCTCTCTCTCCCAATCCCAGGAAGCTAAGGGGGGGACAAAGGCGTGTCTCCGGAGGGGAGGGGAAGGGGTGTGGAGGGGTCCATTTTCTTTCTAATGAAGCTGTCCATCACGCGGCTTGTTGACAGAAGGCCAGGATATCACTCCCACCTGCCCACACTCCACAACCACCAGTTCGGAAGCTAAATGAGCCGAAGTCGTTTTTGAATCTAGAAAGGAAAGACTGATCAAAATATTATGATTGGATGTATAGCCTTAGCACTACATGTCCTGTTTCACGGCTCATTCACCAATGAGGTCATTTCCACGGAAGTTTTCCATTGTTTACTGGAACACTAAAACCCAGTTTTCTGGTAATATTTTAACAAATGTGTGGTTACCTTATTATTCTAGAGTGTCCTTCATTATTAATTAACTAGCGCAGTGCCCACAGTCAGAATGTGACATCATTACATGAATCATACATCTTTGATAGTCCTCACAGATGCTTTAATTAGAATGTGACATTATCACGTGACATTTGTCTTTGATGATGTTTCCTGGCAGCCAAAGGCCCACTAAGGACCCCGAAAGTCCCCCAAAGCAATCACCGCTCATTCGATCTACTTTAAACTTGCTGCACATCCTTGGGCCTCCAGCAATGCATCCAGGTAGAGCTGCTGAGATCGGTCAGCATAATCGATGATGTTTGCACTGAAAATGTGTCGACATCAATATTTTTTACCAACTGCAATTCATTAAAACAAAAATATTTATTCAGCATTACTATGTAATTATTGCCTGTGCCTGTTCAGAGTGCCTATAGTATAATGCCAAGTGTAGCATAATCTTTAACCTCACAGATCTAAACTGATAATGACAGCTCTGTCTGTTTCTGTATGGCTCTTATCACAATGCATTTGCCTTTGATGATGTTGCCTAGCAGTGGGAGGTACTTTTAGACAAATTTTAGGCTTAAGATCCCAAAAAGAGGTAAAAATGAGCCTTGCCATTCCAATCATATTCCTCAACGCTGCACTTCGTTGGTTTCTTGGCGGTGCACTCACAAAGTTCGAAATGTATTGGATGTAAGGTTGTTGAGATATGTGAAGAACCCTACCCTACCCTACCTAACCCTAACCCGACACACAGACAGAGATTCCTTCATTTATTAGTGGGATACAACTTAGCTTATTTATTGGTAGTTTCCTGGAATTGTTGACATGGCACTGACTGATGATTTAGTTTTTGCTTCTTTAGGGACCGGTAACTCAAGTCATGAGAACCACATTAGCTTGAAGCACAATTGTCCCTTACTACTATGAATGTAGACTCTTCAGTGTGTTGTCTGACCACATTGGAAATCAAAAGCATTCATAGTTTTTCCAATTAACCTCACTTGGAGGCATGGTGAAAAGGCTCCATAAAGATGGGAGAAAAGTTTGCAATGAGGTAAAAGATTAGTTTTAATAACCATGTTTTACTTCTTCACCTATAATACCTGGTCAATCACTGCATGAACTGGGTGTGAAAGACAGAATTTCAGTTTTAGAAAGTTACAAAATTGTCAGATGCAGGAAAAATGTGAAGGTGGATAGACTATTTGAGCACCTGACGAGCAGTTCTGATGAAGAATACTGGTGTGTTATTGTATAGTGAGATAATGTATGTTGGTTTCCGACACAATAATGAAAATTTAACATACAGTTTTCTAATACTAAAATAATGCTTCTGTATCATTCTAAGTCATTTTCAATAGAGATCGATGACAACCATCAATGCTACATGACATCAGTGTTCACTAAATGAGGTGTTGACTCCACTTGTAGGCATATATACTTAATGACACCTTCCTCAGTCAACACAGCTCAATCAATTTTATAGATTTCTTTCTACTTAAATGGTTGTTTTCAGCCGTCTTTTGTCAGTGTTCACGAGAGCGTTAGGATTTTAAAGCTGTTTAACCAGCCGTTTCTATCTTGTGTAAGGACCACACTGGGACCAGGAAGTACCCACCAGTAGCCGCCCAATGACCAAAAAAACCTGTAGGACTTTAGAGCGCAATCCTGAATGAAATGTGAATTAGGAACGCCTGTCACTGGTCCCTTTTTAGGGCTTCAGGGGGATTATGTCAGCATGGGTGCCCTGGCTGCAGATGAAACACGTCTGGGATGAAAGTAGGCAGTCTTTGCGTGCATACACACCGAGGTGAGTGTGCTTAGCGAGGCTTAGCGTTGTTTTAGTATTTTTCCTGTGGTTTAGTAGTCAGGTAGACCCCAACAACCAAAGAAATAGACACAAATGCGGACAGAAGGTTTTTTTTTTTTTAGAAAAGTCCCGCCACCAGAAAGAGAAATAAACCCATTTGTCTTAGTAAAAACTTTTTTACCATGAGAATCATTGACTTAAGGGCTGAAACACAGACACAAACACCTTAAGGGTTGCAACTGTCATGCTGATGTTTGATATACAGGCTGCCATTAGGGTTGCAAGTTCAGGTCACCACTCCCAACTCTGCAGACTGAGAGCACTGCTTCGCAATACCTAAAGCTCAAAAGAAAATAAGGTGTATCTTACAATCAGAAAACTAGAAAACTACCCTTAAAACTATTGGACTTACATGATTTCTTAAATGTTTGTCCATCCAAACGAATTTGTTTGAATTTGAAGAGATAAATGGCCCAGTCTAACCTCTGAAGTATATTTTCTCTCGTAAATAAGGAATGATGTAATGATATGAGACTGTAGAACAACAGCAACAAAGAATCCCTGACTCAACATTGAGAAAATGCGTGGCATCCAGATAGGCGCCTGAGATACCAGGCATGGGGGACAGAGAGGGAGAGACAGGCGAGAGGATATGCTGAGACGGGTGAGACAGAAGGAGACGCAGGACTGGCTCCACTTAGCATGTTATGAGTCAAGGGTTTGCCAGAGGTCATGAGCTGCATGAATAAAACAAATCATGTTCTCGCATCCCTGTTCCAAACTCAAACATCCAACAATAAGTTCCTCTGGGAATAGACGAGGGTTCCTTCAGGCTTATTCCCTTTGAGAAGACACACTGCATGTTTCATAACCGTAAAACTTATTAAACTGGAGGTTGGGCAGAAAGCAGAGCAGATTTTCTATCCTCAGTCCAGGCATTCTAGCAAATTACACTCTGGTTCACCATGAATTGCTCTTGTGGCTGGATGTGGCACTTTCTTTTATTGTCAACTCTGTATTTCAATAATGCAGGAGAAAATCAGGTTTCATGTGGCCCAGAGGCCTCTGAATCATAACATGATGCCGAAATGATTTTCCTGAATATGTGTCATACAAAAAAAAAAAAAAAAAGTAGAGAAAGACAAATCTCTGGAGGAGAGCTCAAGTGTTGTTAGTCCACAGACAGTGTGACAAGCTGATTAAAATGCCCACAGACTGTTAGAGCTAGACCTCCACTCTCTATTCACTGGACCCAGGCACGTCGTCACGACAACGAAGGACGACAAAGGACTTTCTCAGGCTATTGAGTGCTGTGAAAGAAGAGGCAGCCATGTGTGTGTGTGTGTGTGTGTGTGTGTGTGTCTTGGAGTGGAGATGTGGCTGTACAAGCCGTAGGTGGTAATGTATGCAGACCATCCACAAACAAATGAATACGCATGCACGTCCCACTGCCGCCTCCCCAGCATTCTGCCACACAATGACCATACCAGCGCGTCCTCGATGACGTGATGCTTCGTCCCAGCATATGGCCAGTCTGAATTCAAGCCCTAAACTGGCACGGAGATGCTTTTTACGCTTGCTTTGTCTTTTTGAAGACAGAATGCAAAAGCCTTTTTTTTGTGCATTTACTATGGTAATAGCTCTGGAGTGAATGGAATAGATCCAGTGTGTTACGTAGTACTGGCTTTAGAGATCAAACACAAACATTTCTTATTAACAGACTCACACTTGTTCTACATTAGACTACATTTAAAGGACTAGTTCAACATTTTGAGATACACTCTTGGAGTGGTTCCATTGAACATGTAACATATGCAGGCCATTCGTGGAGCAGCTGTTGCAACAGTTATAGTCAATGAATGTGGCCACAACAGGCATGTGAGCAGATTAATAGTGGTGCGTATACACCCTCTGTCTCGTTCTGCGCATATTATAACAATTGTACATGTAATCTGCTTCAAAGTTTGCAGATGTATCACTTGTTAGAGGCTGTCACCCCTTTTGCAAGGCAACATCATTAAAGGCAAATGTCATGCGATGAGGTCCCATTAAGAGCGATTCAGACATTGGCAGAACTATAATAATAATGACCATGCAATGCAGCTATGGGTTTAACCCTCTCAACCTTAAGGAGTTTGGAAATCCAGTCATTGTTTCTTTTATTACATTTTCTTGCTGTGATAAATGGTGTAACTTTAAATTATTTTTAATACTAATGGCTGTTAGGTCCTGGAGTTCAAGAGTTCATTTTAAAACAACCTCTGCTGCCCTGTCACAATGCTATTACATACAGGGTGTGTATGTTTTATACACATGTAATAATCCTGTTGAAACAATGGCACTGTAATTATGTAATGAAAAGACATTACATTTATTTTGAAAGAACTTATCTGTTCAATATAACATATGCTTTCAATTATCAGATACCCAGCATTCCTGTGTTTTTAGTACAGGGTATACATCCACAAGCTCGATGAGACTTTATGTTCTGTGAGCAAACATAAGCTACTGTACTTTCAGATATTTTTGAACAAGAGCAACAAGTTTTTGCGTTGTCATCCATCCCTGCCTTTTTCTCACGTTGTCATTCCCATTGTGGCCGACTGGCTGACGCTCCTACGGGAGGCCAGAGAGCTGAGGTCTGTAATTGTGGCAGGATTTGTTGGCTGCTGTCCGCGCTGTTGTGGTCCAACTCTGTCAGCAGTAGCTCTTTCTAAGGATCTGACTACTGGCCACTTAACACACTCTGTTTCACACACACTCACACACAAGATATTGAAAGCACACAACCTGAAGTTGCTCACAAAGGCAAATACATTTCTCACTATTATTATCTTAATTTAACTATAAGGTCCTGTTTCAGTTTTGGTTCACAAAGTACCATTTGAGGCAGGCTGCGCTCTGGGGACCGTATATTCCCATCAAACTATATTCAAACATGCACTTTTAGATTTATGACAGACATACTTATTAAGTGGCCATATTTTACTACCCTCCAGGGCCGCTTGGGTCCCACAGCCGTTTGCCTTTCCCTGGTTAAAAAGTTAAATTGAGCCTCAGCTGCTATTGTCAATCATTCTCTCTCTCTTTCACCCTCTCCGTCTCATTAAGTCCATCTACCCCCTGCTTCCTCTTGACTGCTCTTTGATCCTTCTGCCTGTTGAATGTTGAACTGAAGAATTACAGCACCATCAGTTCCAGTCTGTCATATTTCCATGACAGCACGAGGCTCCCCTCTTCCCCACCTCGTCAGGTCAGGAGGTCAAAGGCTTTGTTGTCATGTGCTCAGACGAACCAGTTACACCTTCACTCACACCGAAAATCTTATTCTGCTTTCCTCTGAGCTTACTATAAATTCGGTGTTTAAAAATAAAAGAATATTACAATTTAGTTATAGAATTGATGCACACTAGTGCAGTGCCCCCTGTCATTGGTTAAATCTAATGTTTACAGACAGATTTGGTACAGACAGAATGACAGATATTCCTTCTAGAATCTTGTCTCTGATCCATCATATATTTGCTGTTGATGATGTTGCTTAGCAACAGGGGCTCCACCCATAGGCAGCCAAAGAGCATGCAGAGGACCCCAAAAAGGCCCCCGGAAATGAACATTGCTCATCCAATGTACTTCAAACTCGACACTGCACTTACCCGTGTCCTCAGCAATATATCTGCCAAGTTTGAAGTAGATGAGATGTATGGCTGACGAGATAAGGGAAGAGAAGACAGACACACAAAGATTCCTTGAATTCAGTTCAGTTTTATTTATACAAGGCAATTCATAACATAAGTCATCTCAAGGCACTTAACATAGTCAGGTCAAGACCTTACAACATTATACTAAAGAGAATAACCCAACGAATCAGTTTGAGCAAGTACTTGGCAACAGTTGGAAATCAAAACAAATTAAAAATATTAAAATTAAAAAATATGTATCTATAGTATGTAGAGTCCTTTTTTGAGTATTATTTACATGTAGAGGCACTCGTTCCAGGTTTTTTCAGTTTTTGTAAAATTAATCATCAAACAATTTCAACTTTGTCTTTTTTCCATAGAG
>OMNN01052304.1:0-15339 GCA_900302755.1 Chromis chromis
CAGGAAAATGCACCCCACCACATGGCAACAACATCAAACAATCAGGAACATGTTGAGGAACATGACAATGGCCCAAGATGTTGATTTGACCTCCAAACTTCCTAGACCCCATTCTGATCAAGCATCAACAGGATGCAGTGGAACAAGTTTGATTGACAGAGGCCCCACTGCACAAGCCAGAGTACCCAAAGGATCCACTGCCAACATCCTGGTGCCAGACCCCATAGGACACCCTGAGAGCATTTTTGACCACATAAGGGGGACCAACACAATATGAGGCAGGTGGTCATAATGTTATGCCTGATCGGTGTATATTATTATATTTAGTGGTGTTAGGCTCAGTGTCCACACATCATGCCAGCTTCTTTCTATAATTGTATCCAAAGAGAAAAGCTGCAGCTGCCTAGAGAAAAAACAGTGTTGCACCCGGCATGTTTTTTCAGAGCATTCCACTCTTTGTGTGGCCACTTTGTGTGCTTCTAGTTGAAAAACTCTGAACTTTTTAGAAAGACACTGGTGTCGTCATATGGGCAGGGCTTGTCACCCTGGTAACCAAGAAAATGGAGAAGCTTGTTCTTGCCTCCGTCTGTCCTGAACTGTACGATATTTCAGACAGAAACCATTACAACTGGGTGATGCAAGTCTCGTATAGAACGGCAGTTAGAGTGGTGATTTGCTGTCAAAATAGTGCCATAGAAACCAATCCCATGTGCTTTATCTCTGCACTTACTTGATGAAGTGCCCCCCAGCACCCTTCCTTTTCAGAGAAAAACGCTAAATGTACACATGCCGTTATACTGCTCGATGAATACTAACAATAAAATTTCAAATTTTTTTCTGTATTGTAAATAGGAGATTGGTTTCCATTTTAATCGTTACGTTGTGCAGAGTATAACTCCTGCCCCTCATGAGAACTATCTCAAGCAGGTTTCTGGTTTATTCTTTGATTGATCTTGAACCTATAGTTGTAACGGATGACCACTTGCAAAACTTGTATGATCAAATAAAGATCTTGTATTACATACTGTAACAGACAACATTTACTACTTTAATAAAAAGCAATATAATGTGCCCATTTCTCCATAATGTTTAATGATGTTTAACAAACACACCAAAGCTTCATATAGCTACCTCTTGCAAAAGAGAAGTTTACACAAAGTAAATGCTGCCTTTCTTCCTCCAGGGATGTCGGCAGCATCGAGCTGTCCAACGTGGAGGGCTTCATTCTGAACGTACCGTCCAATCTGCGCTGGGGGCCCCTCCGGCTGCCGCTCAAACGGCAGCACTGGATAGGTGTCAGAGAGGTGGGAGGAGTCTACTACAACTTGGACTCCAAGCTACGTAACCCTCAACCCATTGGCAATCCGGATGAGCTCAGGTGAGAGTGGCAGGGAGTGTGAGCATGTTCGCTATGACAGCTACAGTCAGGATTGTTTTACCCTTTTGTTGCTCAGAGTAAGTGGGTCATAGAAGTGTCCATGTAGAGGATGCAGCCAAGAAATGCACAGTTTGTTCCTTATTAGATCAAAGTGTAAACTGGTCTGTCTGACAGTTTGGTCAACAGAAAAAGATTTATTTACAGCCGCTGACTAGGTAATGTGTTTGGTATTCAGTCTGTTCCAAACCTCTGTGACACTGTTAACATCTCCTGCTGCTTTCTCAAAGAATAATCATTGAATCACTTCATTACTAGAAGACCTTTTACTCTAAAGCAGTGGCAGGAAGTGTTTAGTTTGACTCAATACTTCAATACAAACGGTCAAAACTCTGGTAACATTAAAGTCATAATTTTGCATTTTTGTAGTGTGGTAGCCCCCTCCTGTGAGGATGCAGTGGAAGTAAAGAATGACCAAGGCATGAAATCACACAGCTGAAAGACTGTATTGGTTTATTTTAGTGTTAACAAGACACATCACAGTAAGCGCTCTAGCAGGGACGCTTGGGTGGGGTTTTTCTGTGAGACGTTGTTGCCTTAAAGGTAAGGTCAGATTCTAATCAAACATATTTTTTGTCAAATTCAGTAAATACCTCCTCACAGTCCGCCGTGTCCATTCTGTGTGCAACTAACAATTATTTTCAGTGTTGATTAATCAATTATTTTCTCGATCAGTTGTTTGTAATTTTTTTCTTTAAAATGTCAGAAAATTGTGAAAAGTCGATCAGTGTTTCCCAAATGTTTTATTTTGCGCACAATCCAAGGCTATGACCTTAACCGTCATAGAGGAAAAGAGGAGCAACATCGGAATATATTAGAATTTTCATTGTGAATCGGTCACATGCTAGTTCTTAAAATATGCTAATGAGCAATCTTTCTCCAGAATTGCAGACTGCACCTTTAAGACTTTAAATATTGGTTATTGTTTGTTTGGGTCTTTCTTTCGTATTCTTCTAACAAGAAGGTCTTGTAAGTGATAACTGTATGCTAGCAAACATACAGAGTTAACTAACCAGTGAATGTGGAGCATTTAGCAGCTAAAGCACCAGATATTTCCTTTAGGAGTTGCTGGAGAAACAACATAGAGTTAAAAAGAAGGTAAATATTGGACTTGCATTCATAAGGTGTAACTACTCCAATTGTATTGTTTGCTAACACACAATTTTTTGACCCGATGCGCACACATACAGCTGTAGTTGTTGTTATGTTACTTCTCCAACCTGCTGTAGTACACTTGGAAAACACTCTTACATACATTTCCCGACATACACACTACTGTTGACTATGCGCAGAGTTGCCCTTGTGGCACAGCAGCTGCACAAACTGTCAATTTTCAGCCTTCACACAGATTTGTGTGTCCACGTGGACTCACAAAATCTGTGGAATTACTAAGTTTATGTCACAAAGACCCTTGAGTACTCAGACACGGAAAGTACAACACCAACCTTTAAGTGTCATTGTTGTGTTTTTGAGGTATTCTGCTGCCCCCAAGTGACCAAAACTTAACTTCATGCTGCTTTAAACCAGTCTACCCACTTTAAATTGGTTCTCTTTTCACTGTCATGACTGTGGCTGTTCTGTCTTCTTCTGATTTTACCACACACCCAGGAAGTTTCTCCGCCAGCAACTGCGAGGGAAGAACTGTGAACTCCTATTAGTCGTCTCAGAAGAAGTGGAGGCTCACCAAACGTGGCGGTCTGACGGCTAACGGTTTAACCAATTGGCCAATCACAGCTCCAACTGGGCCAACAGGCCAATCACAGAATGAACGGGAGAGGAAGTAGCGTTGTGCACAGCCAATCGCATCGATGCACACTTGCAGATGTATCCCCCCCCCCTTTTTTGGGTTTTGTTTACACAGCCATTGCTGGACACTTATCTGATGAGATACAAAGCAATGAAGGAAGCAAACACTTTACAGGGAGAATCAAAGAATCACAGTCATTTCTCACAACGCAGTTGAGACTTAAGATGTTATCCTGTTTCTGCTATTGTTGTGTTTTTATACATATTGATACATATTTTTCAGTGTCACTTTCAATCTGTTGATCTTTTTTTTCTTCTTTTTTTACTTTTCAAGTTTCCAAAGTGGGAGTTCAGGCTTTCTGAAAAATGCTGTGTTTATCTGCCTGTCTCCTTCAGTGGTCCTCCCTGCTTCAGCCATGATGTTCACTGATGTGTCTTCGTGTTTCTGTCTCCCTTCATGTCGTAAATCTGTCTGTATCCTTCACTTTCACCAAAGCGTGCCCTTCCTTGCCTCAGTGTGACTCCATCTCACTCCTCTTCCCTGTTCCTTTTTCATATCACAGGTCACAATCAGTGATTTAACACGTTGCCAACTTTGTATTTCAACACTTCTCAAACACTTCTGGCACAGGCTGAGCCTTTACTGTAGAGTCTGTGCCGACACAACAGTTTTATATGGCAACAAATCAATGCAACACCCAGGCCAAGCACTCCCTCTAGTGGATGTTTGCCTCTGTTTCCTTAAAAGGAAGACGTAACGACATCATTCATCCAGTTTTTTTGAATTGTTCACATTAAAAGGGTGACTGTAAAATGATGAAGTTTGCTTATCATCAAGGAAGTATTGCAATACTAACAATTATTGCCCTTTAGTAGAATTATCAGGATATAATGATCGTTAAGTTAGTGTGATAATAAAAACTGCTGTCTAAATTATCGGTAAAATCAAATGCAGCAAAATTAGAGAACCTGGCCATAGTTTGTATTTATTTGCTCAGTTCCCGTTTAACATTTCATCTTTTAGTTTAGAAAAAAGTAGTCGACTAAACAGCCTCAGCTCGAGGTCTTCTTTCTTGCTCGCTGTGGAGCTTTTGACCATATCGCACCAGACCGTCTTCGTCTGCAGATGGAGTTTACTCAGTTGCGCACAACTGCAGGTCTTCTACTAGATGGAGGTGCTTGACCAGTGAACTGCTGGTGTCCAAGCATTCCAGTGAAGCCCAAATGATTAGTTTGATCAGTCAACATACAGATATTTAAAGCTGGGATAGGCAGTGTTTTTCCACACTAACCTCTCACTATATTGTAATTCAAGTGGTCTGAGAAGGAGCTAAACTTCTGCACCTTCTTCTAGTTTACTTTAACCAATCAAAAGGCTTTTTAATCAGATTAGGCAAGAAAGTAAAGAGAGCAACAGTTGGCAGTGAGAGAAGGTTGTGGTGGCACAGTGGGTTTCACTGAGGAGAGTGAGTTTGTGTGAAGCTACAAGTGAACGTTTGAAGCATGTATATGTATATTGTTTTGATGGTGTGGTGGAAGGGGCTCAGGACAGAGAGAGCAGAGAGAAGAGCAGCAGGAGGACGCAGTTTACCAGTTAATGGGTTGGCTTTATTTCAGCTTTATTTGAAAGGACAGCGAGGAGCGATGAGAAACTGGGATAGAGATTAAAGGAACAGTCTGCAGATGACGGTTCAGCTGGCCCAGAATTAAACTAGGGATTTGCTGCTCAGGGCCTTTGTGCCCATATGTTATGCGCCCTAACTATTTGGCTGTTGGGTTACCCCCAAAGCAAGCCATTTAAACATAGAATATAAAGTTGGGCAAATCGTGATGATTGTTTATTAATTAAGAGAACAGCTGATTGATTAAAGCTGGTTGGCAGTTTCTTGTGGGGCATCATTTGGTAAAAGTTCCATGAGACCTTTCAGCATATTGCGGTTCAAGTGACCTTGGAGGAAACTAAACTTCTGCACCTCCTTGTGGCTCCTTTAAGACTTTTAAGATGTTGCTACTTAAGGTGTTTTCACCAAAAACAGGTGAGATAGTCTAAAGAGCAACAAAGTGTGGTGAATGTAGGATGTTGTGGCACAATGGGTTAGACAGACTTTCACTCAGGAAGGTGGTGTTGTGTTTGAATCCCATGTGAAGCCACACATGAATGTTGATGTTTAGCTTGGCTATTGTATTTTGACTTTGCCTGATTTCTGCCTACTCTAGCTTTAGGCGATAATGACAGTAATTGGTAGGTGCAGCCCTACTTTGGTTGTATGGCAACTGAGCAAACTGAATCCTCTGATGAGGACTATGTAATATGGTCAAAAACCCCAAAACAAGCGAGCATGTGGACTTTTGAGTTTCAACAGCAGATTTTCTCAATATGAAGAAATAATTTAATTTTTCTATTTCATACACTTGTACCTAATTACAGCCACAATCATTTCTTACACAGTTTCAAAACAACGATTCACAGACAGGCGACAAAAAATTACACACTAAAAGACGTGATTTATTGATTGTTGTAGTTTTTTTATTATTCTTTTGGCTCCAACACTCATCCAAAGGGTCCCCACCACAGCAGCCCTCTGTAGCACTGGAGCTCAGGCCTTCTCCTCATCCTCCTCTCAAATGTCTTCTGTCAAACCTGCCAAACAGCTGTGAGAGGATGTCACTGATTGTCCCAATAAGTCATGTACAGTCAGCAGTGGTTGTTGTGTCAAGTTTCAGTGTAAGGGGGGATTTTCGCGGTCAGTTGGGTGAAAGAAAGTTTGAGAATCTGTAAAAGGAGGAGAGATGAAGAGCAGAACGTCTCGGTAGTGAATAATCTACACAAAGAAAATGTGGAAACTGAAAGTTGACAAGCTGGCTAGCGATGAAATATCCTGCCAGACGTGTGTTGTGTTCAAGTATTGTGAAATGAGCCTTATGAGAGATTTCACTGTTGTAGCTTTCAGATTTATCAGCTTACATGTTTATACTATATACTGTATGTATTGTCTGTTAATGACAATATTGGCCTTAACTTGTTTACATAAAAGATATATGTGTTGCTCTGAAAGATTCAAAGGGGCTGTGCAGTTTGACGCCATTTCAGGAGATTAATTCCAAAGCAGCAGTTTATCATAAATTTAGAGGAGAAACCTGCTGATGCTCATCCAATATAGAGAGCAACTAATCTGTAAGGATGTTTTCACTTTTGCCGCCAAGGACTTTATGTTACTTACAAAAGTTTGAATGACTTTTATAAAGAGAAGATCACACGATTTCAGTGGTGCATGTCTTATTTTGAATTGCATTCTTCTACTCCAGCCCAGTCTGCAGACCTTTAACGTCACATTATATCCAACCGACATTGGAACATCAGAGAAGTTGTCATTAATTTGCTGAAAGTTGTCAAACCAATCACATCATGAAGAGTGACGCACATTTGCATTCTTTTTTAATTTTTTTTGCCATGACAATCCATTCAGCCCTTCCTACTTAAGGAATCCTGATTGTCAATGTTTTTTTTTTTTTCTTTTTGCATAAAAATAAAATGCTTATAATGGCACTTTATGTATAAGCTAGAGTCTGAGTGTGTTAAATGGATTCTTTTTTACTTTTAAAGGGGTTATTGTTGAGTTGTCAGTCTCAATTCTGGTATTGTGGTCAGTTGTGGAAATTAAATATGTTATTTTACGGCACTGAAGAACTGTACTTTAATACAACTTGGAGGTGCTTTACTTGAATATTTTCAATTTATACTACCTTTAACCCCTACATTTCAGAGGGAAATATTGCATTTTTTTCTCCATGTTATTTCTTTGAAGAGCTGCAGTTTTAAGATACAAAAGTTAATTTAGCATTGTTAATGAGGTCCCTTGTTGTATTTCAGAACACCAAATTTCCCTCTAAACCAGGGGTGTCAAACTAATTTTAGTTCAGTGGTCACATACAGCTCAATTTGAGTTGAGTCAAGTGGGCTGGACCAATAAAATCATAGCATAATATTAAGATATCGATAACTCCAAATTTTCCCGTTAGTTTTAGTGCAAAATTTCACATTTCTTGACCTGAAGAGTGTCTGAAGTGCAATTTCAACAATATTATTTCTCAGTTTATCAATTACACATGTGCATTACGACTTACAGATCACAGTGTATCTACAAAGGCACAAAACATTTAGTCACAGGCATCTGGAACTGAACAGTACAGTATTTTACTTCATGATCAACTTGTCAAGATCTAGAAATTATTTTAAATTTACATTCATTTCCACCATCTGTGTAGTAATCTCGACCACCTGAACTGACACACCACACAATACAAACTAAAGTGGGAACTATTAAGGAAGAAGGTTAAGTTATCCCACGGTCCGGATTTGACCCTCTGGTGGGCCGGTTATGGCGTGCAGGCCGTATGTTTGACACCCCTGCTCTAAACTTATCAGATAACTCAATTTAAAGGTAATGCATGAGGCTATCAGAACCACTGGAGGTCGCTAGAGCACCAGCATCTCAGACCAAACTCACTTTAATTTACAACCAGAAAGTTTGTGTACACGAGGAGCTACAAGAAAAAATACAGCCACAACCATTAGTTCATACTAGCACTGTCAAATATAGTTACTTTCAGTAATGATGTGTTCTCAAGTCGAGTATTGTTATCTTCTATTACTGTTACTCTTCGTTGCTCTGCTTGTGTCTGTTCTGCTCTGGTCTGTGTGTGTCTGTTTTACTGTGAGTCCATGACACGCAGCAAATTAAATGGACAGACACAGTGAAACAGATGATCGGAGCAGAATAGACATGTAGGAGAAACAGAGGCAGAGGAGAGCAGCAAAACATCAGTGGAGACTTTCACTAAACTGAAATGAAACCAATGCACATCTGTCCACCCAGTAGCTAGACCTGCTGTATCCTGTAGAGGGTTGCAGGTGTCTCAACCTTCAAGTGCACATTATTTAGGTAAATAACATAAATAAAATACTTAAATTCTGTGGATTTTGGAGCAACAGCTGAACGCCACTTTCGCTTTTGCAGTGAGCATGTATGCGGTTGCTCTTGGTCCATTTATGATGCAGGGAGGGCCAACAAGTTCAGAGGAAGGGACTCATGCACTAATGTGCACTAACATGCATGCATAGCCGGACTGGCTGCCAAAACATAGGCTGCCTACTTTTTTGTTTTTACTTTAAGTACACACTATAGCTGTCCTCACACAGTACATACTATTTCCTGCAGTATGCATACAACTAGGACATACTACTTTGCCTTTAATTTTCACCGTCACAGTCTGATACACTGTGACGTATGTGTCGTTACTGCCCAGAGGATTGTGGGTCAGAGTGGTCAGAAAAGCATGCTGGCTTGCATTACTGCAAAATCTGACCGGATGTAGATGTACATCCTGGTATTTTTGGAATATTATTGCAGTTGAGATACTAAAGTCACCTTTTTCTTTTTACTTTCATTACGTACTACAGCTGCCCTCACAGAGTATGTACTGTAATATTGCGGCTTAAGCTTGGATCAATCTGCAGTGCAAAATGAGCTGTCATCTGTCCATGCGCTCTCGTGCGAATCACTGCAACGTATTTGACAAAACTGAGCAAAGGATTGTGGGTCAGAATGTCCAGAAAAACATGCAGGCTTCCATAATGAAAAATCTGACCGGATGTCGTAGGACATCTGGGTGTTTTTACACACTAAGATGGCACTGTAAACACATACTTTTTTACTTTAAGTACGTACTACAGCTGCCCATCAGTATGTAATGTTTTATGCAGTATGCATACAATTTGGACTACATACTACATTTGACATACTATGTATTGAGACATACTAAATCTCTTTCCAGGATACTATACAGTATGGTAGTATGGATGTAATTACAAACCACACAGAAGGAGTCTGATTTCACTCTCAAAGAGGCACCATTGCTCCACTGTAGTAGATTGGGTGGCTGTGGCTCAGGTGATAAAGACGGCTGTCTGCTATTTGCAAGGTTGGCGGTTCAATCCCCTGCCTCTTGAGCAAGACATGGAACCCAAAGTAAAGCACTCTGAGTACCACTAAGGTAGAGCAATACTATATGAGTGCTGACTATTTAGATAGTTGTTTGTTGCAGCTTTAGATAAGTATTAAGGGAAAAAATCGAATAAAAATAAATAAATACATGCAAGTTAGAGGGATGCCTGAAAAGTTAAGTAGTTTTTCTCATTTTGTTACCCCTTTAATCATCTCCTGACCCCCCAGATGTATCTTGTGACCTATTTGAGGGTAGCGAACCGTACTTTGGAGACCAGAAGGTGGCCACCTGTATTAGTTAAAACAAGGAGCAGCACCAGTTGAATGTTATTTTTCCACAGATTGTTATTTCTCCAAAGCGGAGCTGCTGGTTTCAGTGTTTTGGTTTCCTCTGTGCACTCTTAACATTAAAGGATGATGGGGCAGCCGGCGGCGCGCGCGGACTCATCGTAACCGGGGAGCGCGCTTCGGGAAAACGGGCGCGCGCCAAGCGGTGTGCAGATGTGTCGCAGATTTTGTAAAGTCACCGGACGCACGGAAACATCCAGCACCGGGAGGTGTGCGTGGATAAATGGGCCCGTGAAGTGCGTGTGCGGGGGGAAACACAGCGGCTGAGCGTGGCAGCGGACGGAGCGAGGCACCGCTGTCATCAGCAGTTAACGTTAGCTTACTTTGTGGAGCAGGAGGACGCTACTTTGACAGTTGAAGCCGCGGACGGCGCACAGATGGAGCTGTCGGCGATTGGAGAGCAAGTGTTCGCCGTGGAATCAATCGTCAAGAAAAGAGTTAGAAAGGTAAAGGTTTAAAAAAAAAAAAAAAAAAGCCCTAATTTGCGAGTGCGTATAGCTGCGGGAGGTGGTGAGCAGTTGGAGGAGACATTGTTGGGAGCAGAGGATGCTACTTTGGATGCTAATGAAAGCAGAAGATTAAATGAAGAGAGCTGCGCTACTAATCTGGTTATCTAATTGCGGGCTGTGAAGGGGGCGGGATACACGAGGATGTCCCTTTAATGCAGCGTGGACTCTGTTGTCATCGCACTACCGCTTAACGTGTCAGGTGTTCGCCCTAAATATCCCGGAGGAGGCACGTTATCAACACAGCACCTTGTTTTAGGCCCGCTTGGCTGCTAATTAGGTTTGGGTTTAAGTTACCGTGCTGTGTTGTTGACATGTGCAGGGGCGAAGATAGACGCTGTGGGCCACAGAGCCAAGAGGGGCCCCTCACACTACTGATAGACACCACTGCTGCTCCTCCTATTAAAACCATGTGGGTTTCACTGTAAGCTGTGAACACAAATAAAAAGGCAGTAATATTAAGTAAAGTCAACATTATTTTTTTGTTAACACATTTAAATTAACAGCCGCTGATCCACCCTGCTTTCCAGTAAAAAATAAATAAAAAAATTACTTAACAGGTTTAAATATTAAGGTTATGACCCTACAGTGTTAACTGTGTGAATTTACTTAAGAAATTGAAATATTAAGGTTAAGACTAGGGGTGGGAATCACAGGGTACCTCACGATACGATAGGATACGCGATACATGGCTGACTGTATCGATAATATCACGATAATCGATATATATCGCAAGACAGTCATATAACTGTACATCACGTAATGAGCGACATGGAAGGAAGACGCTTGACCCAGAGCTTTTGTCTTTTATGCCCTCTTGCGGATGTTTTTATTTGCGCCCACAGTAGAACAGCAATACACTAACAGTGGCAGGCAGCCATTAACCCCATTATCCTTCTCTCTCATGGTCGCAAAAACAATATCGAATCCAGTTCCGGTCCGTCTTGCTGCCGCTTCTCACCGGCAACTTTTAAAGTATTTTTACGGTTCTCCAGTCACATTCCGACCATATAACCAACTCTCAATTGGGAATCTTAACCCTCCTTCTCCGCCCGATGACCTTCATTCATTCATTCATTCATTCATGCTGTCATCGCTCTGTGTTTCTGTGAGAGCAGGCTAACTTTAGCCTACCTGCTCGGCTCACCGCCCGGCTCCGTGTCATCGCCTCTCCACTGCATTTCACGATGTGGGCCAGCAGGGTCTGTGTGTGGTCCATACTGGTCTGGACTGTCCTGTCACTCCTCCATCTACCCATGGAAGGACTCCTACAGTATTCGGCGGCGGAGCTTCTCAGGCTCAGCTCTCAGCTGTACGGATCTCCACAACTCTGCGCCGCCGGCCGCCGTTGTAGAGCCACGGCTCTCTTACGGTAGCGTTGCTGTCCTCCATTATACCTGTACAAACTCTTTTTCGGCCAATTCATTTCCGCTCAAGTCTCCCTCATTCATGTGATAAACGCCACCATGTGGAGTCATTATGTAGTGACGCTGGGGAAATGGCAGCTGGCAGGGGAATCTGGCAGGGCTTAGAGTGCCTTATTAGAGCGCCTTATTATATTAATTAAAGTATCCATATTTGGCGCCAGCGTATCGATACTCATATCGATATATCACTGTATCGATATTTTGTCCCACCCCTAGTTAAGACCCAACAATATTATTTATAATATGAACTTACGGGAATAATTTGAATATTACGGTTAACAACTTTACAACAACATCATGTAAAATACAATTTAAAAAAATCTAATAAAAAGTTTGCCAGACTAAATCAAATATTAGGGTAAAACAGAATTTATTATGTGAATTTACCAGAATGATTTACATATTACAGTTTAAACCCTACAAAAATAAAAGAAAATACAATTTCACCTGACTATTTTAGATGTTAAGTTTACGACCCGACAGTTTTATGTATTATGTAAATTTACTTGAGAAATGTAAATATTATTATATATCCTTTATTTAACCAGGTAAAAAACTCATTGAGATTAAAATCTCTTTTCCAAGAGTGACCTGGCCAAGAGGGCAGCATGGAAAAGCAATTTTTTTAAAGACCCCAGTAAAACTAAATAAAAAATCAATTTACCTCACCAATTTAAATATTAAGGTTTACACCCTACAATTGTATAAATACAAATTACTTACTATACCCAATATATTTACCTAACTGTTATGGTTAAGACCATACAATATTATATACTGTAACAAATTACTTGACTAATTTCAATAATATGGTTAAGAGCCTACAGTATTAATTATTATCTTAATTTACTTGAGTAATTTGAATATTACAATTGAAATTCAAGTAAATTATAGAAAATACAAATTTACCTGACTTAAATAAATATTAACTGTGAGACTCTACAATATTTGTTATTATTTGAATTTACCAGAATAATTTTATTTATTATTTATTATGGGTAAAACCCTACAAAAATTATATAAAATAGAAATTTACCTGAGAAATTTAAATGTTAAGGTTAAGAAACATATATAAAGAATACCAATGTATTTAACTTAATTGTTATGGTTAAGACCATAAAATAGTATTAATTTAGTTAATTTCCTTGAGTAATTTAAATATTACAGTTAAATTCCAACAAAATTACATGAAATATTTTTACCAGACTACATTTATTTTAACAATGAGAACCTACAATATTATTTGTATTTAATACAGTTAAAATCCAAGGAAATCACATAAAATACAACTTTTCCTGACTAATTTAAATATTAAGTTTAAGACCCTACAGTGTTATATATAATAAAAATGTTAGGTTAAGAATTTATAATATTATATACTTGAACAGTATATGACTAATTTAAAAATTAAAGATTAGGACCCTTCAAAATTATCCATGGAAAACCCAGTGAATCCAAAGATTGTCTTTAAGTAAGCATAAAGATAAATTATAACTGTACATTAAACATACCGTTAACAGCGTTTTCTGACTATTTTAATATTAACAGTATTGGGCAGTTAAAAGTTTATTAAATATTTTATTAGCGTTTGTAATGGAGCCTTACCTCATATTAATGTAATAATATACTCTCAGTATAATTGATGTGACTTTAAGAGAGATAACCTTCAGAAGTGAAAGCTCAGTAGATTCAGAATGTACACAGGCCAGTTTTAGACCAGCTGTCAGATGCAGTGTTTAAACCACATGTGGTTGTCGGTGGGCTGCATCTCTTCATCTACAACTCAGACACACATTCACTCATTTACTGTCACCTATATATGAAATATTGCTTGATACTCTGATGTTACAGTCAGAGTTGTATGACCAAACTTGAATGATATTTTTAGGTTTTCCAGATGTACTGCAGTACACAGAGCTGAACTCATCTTTGTACCAATGCATCAAAATGCAGACTACCCTGTGAGTGCATAATAATTACAGGCTTCATATGATAATATCTGTATGTGATCTATGTTGCAGGTTGTGGCAAACATGGCTCTTTAAAACTGTTAATTACAGCCTAGCACATAGAGTGCTGTTAATGCAGAACATTCTTCTTTTCACTGTATAGAGGGAAGTGGGTGAGTAACATGAAGTCGGGAAAAGTGGTGACTTCACCCGCTGAGAATACTTTTGAGTGCTGGGAAGTTATTATTGGATGATGTCAGCGAGGATGACTAACTCTGAGGGGCTTGGCTAGTCTATGGAAAATATACAGTACATTTCAATGACATGTTAATTATAGAAATTGTCTGATGGCATGGCAACATCTTCCTACATATGAACTGCAAACTCCAACAGCACGAATACACCCAGTACAGACATGAAGTAGATGAAAAAATGCATCTCAGTACAGCCCACATTACATTATATAGTGATCAATTATGTTTTCAGAGATACAAGACTGATGTTTACTTTAGCTACTTTATTCTCATATATTTGTATATATATAAACCAGTCAATCACATTCATTTGAATAAAGATACAAGAACAGGAGAGAAGCAAACTGGTCATCTCCCACTGAGGGTCTAAGAACTTGTTGTGTTTGAAGTATCCAGTAGATCAGTGAGTTAAATCTATTTAAATGCAGAAGGTACGGTGGCCCAGAAGGGTCAACGCAACTGCAAAAGTCACAATGCAAATGCAAAAGCCTCTACGGAAGTTAACCCACAACGGAAGTGTGCAGCGGTCGGAAGAACAGGCTTTGTTTCCGGGGGACAATATTTTCTGACGTACTATTTTGATTACGGGAGAGTTTAATGAGACGTAAGTAAATCGCTGCTGCTCGATTGTGATTAATGCCGTTATGTATTTTCACAAATGCAAAAGCGGCGTTTTACTTACGTCTCATTAAACTCTCCCGTGATCAAAATAGTCCGTCAGAAAATATTGTCCCCCGGAAACAAAGCCAGTTCCGTTGTGGCCTTTGCATTTGCGTTGTGGCTTTTGCTGTTGCGTTGACCCTTCTGGGCCACTATAAGAAAGTGTTGCAAATGCATTCCTTCACGTTTGATCAAAATTAGACATCTGTTAGGTGAACACCTTGAAAATGGGAAGCAAAGGGTCACAAAAGAGGAGGAAATTGAAACAAAAAAGACATTCATCCTTCCAAAGTTTTTTTTTCTCCAGATTTTCCTTTACTCTTTGCTTTTTTCTCATAAGTTAGTAAGTGGCACAAAATATTGCTCGAGCAGTAATTATATCACCTCTTCTTGCAATGTATTATTGATGCACTGCTGCCAAATATTGATATTTTTATTAACCCTTTAAGTCCTAGTGTGTCATCGGCGACACGTTGGGCAAGCACACTTTGGAATACCGTCATTATGTCACCATTTGTGCTATCAGAAAAAATCCAACGGTTTCTGAAAGCTGAGGCGCTTTACAGCCAATATGGCGTCATTACGGTAATTTCATTCGTGCCCCCCAGGAAGCTCCCGAAGCAGCCCCTTTGTTCCCAGAGAGCGGAGAACTGCCCTGTGTGATAAAAAAAAAACCCCACAAAAACATTTATACTCAATTTCATAGTTTTTTCCCCACTAAAACACTAAAATCAAATTCTGTTTTTGTGTTTTTCTTCGTTTTAAACCATCATTACTCCTCCTAAGTTTCCTCTAAAAAAATGGGAACACGCACTCACAGGACATTTTCTGACCCTTTAATAAAAGTAAACAAAATAAGAAAAAAAAGACCAGGTGGACATTTTGAGGTTCAGGTGTTAAAAGGTTAAAACATAAAAGCATTCTAAACAGATTCCCTTGAAACATTTGACTAACCAAACGTACCACTTCATAAGTCATGGAGGCCATTACCAGATAAATTTGGGTAAAG
>OMNN01052305.1:0-14763 GCA_900302755.1 Chromis chromis
CCTTTGGTCATGGACAAGAGGACCTCTCAGGGTGTCCTATGGGGTCTGGCACCAGGACGTTGGCAGTGGATCCTTTGGGTACTCTGGCTTGTGCAGTGGGGCCTCTGTCAATCAAACTTGTTCCACTGCATCCTGTTGATGTTTGATCAGAATGGGGTCTAGGAAGTTTGGAGGTCAAATCAACATCTTGGGCCATTGTCATGTTCCTCAAGATGTTCCTGATTGTTTGATGTTTTTGCCATGTGGTGGGGTGCATTTTCCTGCGGGGGTAGGCCAGTGACATTTGGGATTTCCATTTGCATAAGGGAGTGTGCTTGTTCTGGGACAATGTTTATTTGGGTGTCTAAGTCTCATCAACACGGATGTCAAAATCCAAGGTTTTCCTGCAGAACATCAAATAGTACCAATATGATCAATATTATTCACTTCAACTGTCAGTGGTCATAATGTGGCTGATCGATGTAAATACAGTGTTGGAGCCTTGACGTGGTTAGTATCTGAGCATAAACACTGGAAACAGTCAAACTTTCTAATACCTCTAAAGCTCACAAATTAATGGGTTGTATCATCACAAACAGGTTTGTGAGTTTAGAGTAAGTTTATTATCATTAGATGTCAGCTGAGATGTGATCGGACTGTTTATGTCAGATGCAGGGTCAGTTTGACATAATCGATTATTGACAAGGTTAGCATATGATGAATAATAAGGCTGGTTTCATATCAAGTTTATATTATTCCACTCTGAAACCATAACCAAACTATTATTGCACATTTGGGAGTTTTTGAAATTATTGATCACACATTGCATAAAAGGCTAAAATATCGCACAAATACAATAATTACTGGCAACACTGTAGTGAGGTTATCACGTTTGGTAGTCTACTATTTTGCCTGGACAGAGACCAAAACCACAGACTTTATTTGGCAGCCTGTGCTACAGCTGGAAATAGAGCACATGGAGCAGCCACAACATTAAAGCCACCTGTTTAATATTATGTATGCCCTCCCTGTGTGTCAGAACAGCTCAGGCCCACTGGGTCATGGGCGTGGGACCTCCGGGGCGTACCGATGATCTTTGATCAGATTTGGATGTGGGAAGGTTAGATGCTGGGTCGACGCCTTGAGCTCTTTGTGGTGTTCCTCTAACCATTCCTAAGCTGTTTTTGCAGTGTTTCGGGGTCAGTTGTCTTGCTGGAGAGTGCCGTTGGTGTGAGGGGGAGTTCTTGGACTGCAAACAATACTTAGGTGGGTGGTACATGAAATCAAAATAACACCCACGTGAATGCCAGAACCCAAAAGTTTACAAGCAAAACACTACACTAGAACAAGTTGATCAATGTTGTAAACTTCATCTGCCAGTGGTTGTGATGTTGTGGCAGCTCGGTGTATCATACAGAGGCATAAAAACTTTTGTTCCTCAGAAATATTTTGAGCGTGTAAATCCCCCTAAAACCACAAATTGTTGTTTTCATATTTTCTGTTTTTGAAAAGGTTACGGTTGCTCCAGGGATTGTTCTCGAGACTATTTTTGTATCCCCTCGTAATAACTTTTGCAATCCCTCTGATCCATATGAACAGTTGGTGTGTTGCTCAAATAGGCTGCTAGTTAAGGGAAAAACCCCAAGACACTATACAGAGATGTGACACTTAATGTGATGCATTTATTGCTCATTACTTATTTTAAAAGGGTCGATCTCTGACGGTATACACCTACTGGCTGGGAGCACAGCTGCAGCTGCTTGCTCTACTCTGATGAGTGAGACTGTGGCTGGGTTTGGTGATTGCTCAGAGTTCAGCCGCAACTGTGGTTAAATTTCTGGTGCTATCTATATGTCGAGCTGCACTGCTATTTGAACCTGTAGTGCTTCTATGACAGATGTGTTACAAATACACTACATAGGCTCAGAAATACAGGAACACTCCATCACAGCAGCAATAATGTTGTGTTGCAGCCATTATTAAGTAATGTGTCACAGCCAGATTTGTAAACTAAAGTACAGCCGTGAATGCAGCCACAGTCACAGCGATGTTATTCAGTGGCTGCACTCATAATAACAGTCTGTCTCAGCCTGTGATTGGTCAGAGGGCTGGGTAACAGCTGAAATGCAATGATGCAAACTTGAGCTCAAGCAGTCACAGCTGAGGATGTACCGATTCTTGCTGGAGTCACGACCAGCTGCACCCAACTATACATGATTTTCTTTTATAACACAGCTCATTTCAGTCTCTATAGGTTGGAGGAAATGTTAAATTAATGCAGGGTAACACAAAAGTAATCCAGAAAAAAATTCCCAATCACGACCCTTACGCAAGGGTTCTGTACTTTCTCCAAAAAGACAGAATAAGCAAAATTGCTGTAAAACAAATCGAAAACAGACGGAAATAACATGAACACAAAGGCTGATTCATTTCACTTGCTGTTTTAGCAATCAGCTATGGACAAATAATAAAAAAAAATTGCTGTGATAATTACTACACGCTGCAGAGAGTTTATGAGCCCGGCTGCTAAATCAATTTGCTGCGCCACAGATACCAGGTTCTAATGTTGCTGAAGTTAATTAGAAGCACCACTTCCTCACATGCACCAGAGGGGCTCGGTTCATCCCTGAGCTTAAGCTGCTGCCCGCTCATCACAAATTATATTAAGATGCTTGCTTAAGTTCATACTTCATATTAGCTCTACCTCTTTACAGGTTTAATTGGCACAGAAAAAAAAAAAACTGTCTTATACCCTTCCCCTTAAAGGTTCATTGTATATAGGGATACACTGATGAATGCAACATAGCAGCTCTGGATTGAAGTAGAAGTAAAACTTCAACCCACCTTTAGTTACACTGAGCATCCCGGGAGGCTGAGGTAAATTTGTTGTTTATAAAACTGCACAGCGGGGCATGGATTGATAATCAGCTGTTATGGTGGGAGTTTAAGTTTGCCAGTGAAGAAGCAAAGTGCAGTTACTTGGATACAAACACGATCAAACTTTGTAAAACTGTATCATCAGACTGAATATATACAAAATTGATCAAAAATCTGGATTTTAAATTGGATGTCTTAAAAACATCAGACCTCACACAGGCCTATCTAATTCTAAAGCTTCAACATCTGCTTTATATTACTTGCTGTAGCTGCTGTAGAATAAATATCACAGAAAATCCGTATATTTAGTTACTGTTAGCTGATATTCGGTATCTAGCTGGATGTGCATTTGAGCTCTCTCCCCCTCCTGCACTAATGGCTTTGCGTCTTTGTTTTGTCGGGATCCATTTTACCAATAGTGAGTAGAAACAAGCACCTCGCAGTGGACCGTCTGTGCGTCATCATTACTGACCGTCTTTATTAGCACACCATCCACACAAAACCATTATGGAGCAGAGTGATTATGTATCTACTGATTGTCTGTCTACAATATGTTTTCTCAATCAGGGTAATGATTTAACCATTGTGTGGCACACAGTAATCACACAGTGATGTTTTTCATACACACACCGAGCTGTTCCTTTACCTTCCGAGGTAAAAAATAATTGTCCCTCTGTCCTTCAGCTAGCTGCCACACGACTCACATTAGCAATGATATCGCATAAAGAGAAACTCTAATTGTTGTGAGTCAGATCTTCGGTGGCTGCCTGGGCGCACTGCCATTAAAATGTTATGAAAGTGTGCACCGCTCGCTTTAATGAGAAGGGGATGAAGGCAGAGATGAGGAGGGAAGGTGAGGAAAAAGACGTGCACATTATTGTAGCTCAGAGAAAGAGATGTTTTATAACCTGTAGCTGCAGTGTGCACAAGGATACGCCTGGAGCTCGTTGAAACGTGATTATCCAAAATCTGCTGGGTGTGCACAGACGTCAAGACCCTCTCTGCCTTTTTTTTTTTTCTTCTAGCACAATTGTAATTTCAAACATTTGTGAAACCTCACATCTTGGATACATGTTTAATTCATACAAACTTCTTTAAAACCCAGCCACAAAATACTTGCAAAACATGGAAAGAACAACCAGAACCTGACTGACTTGTAAGTGCAGCATCCACCGGAGAGAGAAAGGTTTTGTTTTTTTTTGCTCAGAGCTGAGAACAATGTTTGCTCAGGCACAGAGCAATTAAAGGGAGAAATGTCGTTACCAAGTGAAACACTGGTACTAGAGATCCTGGGTGAAAAGCATTAATTATTAAGATTCATACTCGGCACTCTGAATAGCAAATAAAAGAGGTTAGCTCTGAAACACATTTAACCACTGTGTCTTCCCTGCTACTGCACAAGGACAGCTGATGCACTCAGAGGCTAAAAAAGTGGGATACTTAATGACTATGCGCGTCCATACTTAGTTTCACCATTTATCTTCCTACAAAGGATTTACTGCGACTGGTGTTTTGTACTTTCAAAGTCTGACCAAAACTATGTGTGGGTGGTGCTCAGCATCCTGCAGTCAGCCTGCCAGGTATCGTCAGATTTTCCATTCTGGGACTATTTCAACTGATGAAACGTGTCAACATCTTGGAGCGTAACATAAACTCCAGGCATCCAGAGCACAGTCTGCTGAGCAGGGAAGCCATTTGTTGGGCTGCGAATTAATCACTCAGAGCTCGCCGTGAAGATTAAACGTTTGAGCAGCTCGAGCTTCCCACATCAGCAATTTGAACAGAAAGCCGGCAAATTACAGCATCAAAGTTCTATCATTAAAACAAGAGGTGTTTGAGATGAGCCACGGGGAATGTAAGTGTGCTGCAGGTCACAGCTCGCAGACCCGCTCTTGTTATTGTTACTTTGGTGGTTTGATGCTATCTGAGCGAATCTGTGTTTGCGTGTGGTGCGCAGGGACCTCTGTGAATGTTTTGTTTCCATTTGTGAGGAGGATTACTGAAGGCATGAAAGCAGAAATCTGACTCATGCCAACTTTCCAGCAACTCAGAGCGGCGAAGTGAAAATTTGCCTCAAGTGAAAAAACTCAAAAATCTGACGGTAAACTGGAGGAAAGCATGCAGATGAAACAGACAGGAGGTAATGAGAGAAATACTTTAACACTGGAGTTTGGTTTTCGTAGCAGAAGTTAGAAGACTATAATAAGATAACAAATGTTATCCGTGTGTATTATGTAGAGGTCAGCTAAGGATGTGTTAACTACTAAGATAGACATTATTTCCTAAAATCATCTGGGGGGTTTCAGAGCAATGAAAATGTGCACAGCCTGCCTACCTGTGACTAATTTAAAAAAATTAAGTGTGGCCTAATTAACAAACCACATCGATGCTCACATTTACGTAAATATGACCGATTTGGAGACACTATCTGAAACATGTTGTGCACAGAAGGCATGGACTGGCCTCAAAGTTTGTGAATTTTCTTGGCCTTGCTAGAACTGATCTTTATTTTGTTAACCCCCGGCATTAATAGCCTATATGCTTATATACAGATACTCACTAGGTCATCTTAGCTGCCACAGCACGGCTGGTGAAATCCGTAACAGAAGGTAGCAGTTGCCATCACAACTGAAAGTATCGAGCACTCATTAAATATATCAGCACTCGTTAGCAAAACATGGATAGAGAGAAAAATGCCACGATCAACGGTGCAGAGAAAGTGTCAAGCAGAAGGAAGAAGCGTGCTCAGTTATAACAGATTAATTTAAGCAGTCTGCAGGTGACGATGAGGACAGAAACACCGAAGAGGACTGAGTGGGGAGCAGCTGCTTTGTCATGCTCACATGCTCTCTGCTGTGTATAACTAAATGCTTGTGTTACCTTCGGGGTTTCAAAGCTGCTGCAGGTTCAACCATTTTCCAGGTTTTAACTATTTAGATTCAGAGCACAAATGCTTCCAGAATTTTACACTAAATTTCTCAATGGTCTTCAACTTTGAGTGTAATTGTGTAAGATAAACATGCAAATTTGATAATTGCAGGAGAAGGGACATGCACAGATCCAATTAAGGGTGCACGATTGAATGTTAATGTGTGACTGAAGTAAATTAGATCACAATATATTGTTAATATGATCAGGCTGGACTTCATTCAAGAAGTAAACTGCAATATTCTAAATAATTATGATAATAAAATAACGCTTTTAAGTCAAATTAAGGATCACTACATTCGTTCAGCTTTGAATCATTGCTTTCTGCACACACAAACATCAGGAGGAAAATCTTTGGAAATAAGGCTAGTTAGTAAGAATTTTTTGTGATTCTTTGATCAGCAAACATGTTGTGTCAGTTCTAATTTGAAGTGCCGGGCAACAAATTCCTGTGCTGCTTTTAGTTGCCAGTCTGACCCTGATACACAGAAATTGATATATAATTGGTATCAGTCTTCTTGTAAAATTCCCTGCAAGAGATAAATTAATATCAAAACATTAGGGGTAGTATGTTAAAAAGAACTATGCAGTTATTAGTGCAAACTGTTATAACTGACAACCTTACACTGAGCTACATTGAGCTGAGCAAAGACACCAATAAATCAAAAATGTAGGCTTGCAAATTCAAGAAAACTGAGACAAAAGGAGCTATAAAAATATTAAAAGAGCAAATTAGTTGAGAATAATCAAAGCAATTAAGATTTCAGAGAAGGTGAATCAACTAATACAAGAACAAAAAAACATGATTTGCCCATGATTTGCAGGATGAAAACTAGTCAGGCTTTAGATTGTTCTGCAGGTTATTCCAGGTTGCAGGTGCCCAGTGGGTAAAACTGGATTTCCTAAATTCAGTAGAAACAGACAAAACTTGCAGCGTAATCCAATAACGGCCTGCATTTAGCAGTGGAGTAATGTAAAGGGGTAAAACACCAGTAAGAGCCTCATAAATAAATAAACCCCTGTGTCTAGCACTCTTTACAGAGAGGGAGAGCCGACCTCAGCATACAGCTCACACTGATACATATTATAATTATCACCAGGTATAAATCTTAGTGCAGGGGGATAAATTGCATCCAAAGGCATGCGTATATAAAAAGCCACCACAATCCAGTACTGAGAGAAAAGTTATGAGAAATCATTGGAATATTCAGCATGGAAACACAATTCTGGAGATAAATGGTACAAGGACAACAGAGCTTCACACTGAGGATGGAGGAAAAGAAGCACAGTTATATTTCTAATCCTGAGTGTCTCTTCTATCCTGCAAACACATTTCTGCTGGTGAAAAGTCAATTACAATTTTCTCCTCCTTCACAATGAATGTTTTCACTCCTAGATTTATTCAAAGATCACAACCAGAAAGATTTGCATTCAGCTCTGATGAAAACAGAGGGTAACTCTCTGATGTATTCAGCAATGTGAAAGTCTTGCAAACAGTAGGCCTCATGCAACAACATTTTTATATTTTTACAGCAGAATTATGCCTCTGTGAAGATACATGTAAACCTATGCAGGTTTACATGTCAAATGACCTGCACAGAGAGGGGTGTTATGGGTAACTGGGGGTCCCAGAGGCTCACAGTAGGAAGAACAGTGTTTTCCTTCTAAATCTTAAAGATATATCATGCAGTTAGCACAGTTACCCACAACCCCCTTCTCTGTGCAGGTAATTTGACATTAAAACCTGCGCAGTTGTACGTGCATCTTCGGAGAGAACACAAAAATGTTCTTGCATGAGGTTCTGCGCATCCCACAAGCTGACTGGTTTGCTCGGTTTCTGTCGGGATGCAGACACAAAACAAAGATGAAAATAAACAAGAATAAAAGAAACTGCCATTTAATGCAACCTCACACATGTTCACCTCCACGCACTCATGCAAGTATAATGAAAATGTTTGCAAAGTGGCGCCGTAAGTCCTGCAAATCTTTTTAAATCCAGCAGTGGTGGTATCATAGGACCTTAAACAATTGAAATATCACCACATCTGTCAACCACTCAAACAACATGACAGGAATAAAGTGAGAAATAGTTTAGCATGAATTTGGATGAAAGCAAAGTGATCCATGAAGGAATACAGTCAAAGGAATGCAATAGATATGGATAGGGAAATGAGAAAATATTATACGTTCAATGCCAACATAGCCACAAGTCAGAACTCCAAATCTATTGTTTGGCAAAGACAAACTGTTTTTGACTTTAAAAGGACTATATGTTTGTGAACTGTAAGCTAGGCCTTGAATTCTTGCTCTAAATATGAGAAAACTGGTTACAGCAAGTTCCTCTGTATCCTCAGCATGTCATACGTACATCAAAAATGCTCCTCAGTCTACATACTACATCTGAAAGTAAGAAATAGATGTATCATCTTGTCTCTGTTCCTACTATGCTATGATTACATCCCATACTGATGACTGTTGCAGTTCACTCCTCTGTGTCTTCCTCTCAATGTGCCTTCATAAACTGCAGTTGGTCCAGAATTCAGCTGCCTGCATCATTATCAGAACATCCTACATAGAACATATCACCTCTGTTCTCCAGCAGCTCCACTGGCTCCCTGTTAAATATCATATTGATGTCAAGAATCTACTTCTCACCTTCAAAGCCCTTCATAACCCAGCACCATTATATCGCTCCGAACTCCTTCATATCTGCACACCCTCCTATACTTTAAATCCAGCTCACTGACACCATCTGCACACCTGACTGCAATGGGATCAGGAGTTTTCGGTCATTCTGCCCTGTACCTCTCAAATTCTTGCCTACAAGACATTCACAATCTTGCGCCACCTTTAAATCGAAGGTCAAAATGCACTTTTTCACACTGGCATATCTGTTCCCATTCTGATTCTGATAGTTACACATGTTAAGGTTAGCCCTGATTGGTTTTTATACCTATTTATTGTATAAAGTTATTATTTCACATTACTGCTTTGTCTGATTTCGGTGTCTTAATTCATTGTTGCCACTCAAATGCATTTTGCAGCATTATTAGTATAAACTTTACTCTCCTTGTTAAGCCAGTTACCAGTTTTTAGCTGAGCTGCTGGCAGCACCTATAGGCACCTTCATGGCTGCCTGAGGCTGTAATATGTCACCTGTTACTGTTAATGAAAACTAGCAGCAGCACAGTCAGACACATACTGAGAGCACCTCTCTACTCACACTGGGTGTATTCCTGCAACAAGGCGAATTCAGCTGGGGTCAGTGTGACCCATTTGTCCTGGCTGCTCATTGTGTTCAGGCCTCGTCTCAGTGTCCACCGAGCATTCCCTGGGCAGCAACACACAGCGGGGCGTCTCACGCTGGAAAAACAACAATAGACATCAGTTCACATCAGGCCCATTAACAACTGCAGACATGTCTTTTTTAGATAATGGAAGAGAGAATGGCAAAGCAGGGTAGACGCACCGACTACGGGGCTGAATTGGACACACAGCTAGTGATGCTTGTTGTCTGTAATTAAAGGAGGCAACCAAACCAAATAATTGCTGGCACATTATAGGGAAATAAAGAAAAGTAAGAAATAGATGTATCATCTTGTCTCTGTTCCTATAAGACTAAGATTTTGGACATGTCTTCCTGCCTGCTCCTCCTTCTGCAGCTGACATCCCAACCAAAATGTCCCTTTGTCTGTTGATCACATGTTTTTCAAAGTTGATGCAAAGACGTCTTATACACTAACATTCACATTTATCACCCAGTATAGGAGGAAGAATTTAACCCCCCTCTTATTTTTCCCCAGAATTAGTAACACTTGTGGACACTTGGAAAAATATTGTTGATTCTATTCTGTTTTCAGACCTAAAGAAAATCAAAGAAATTGTATGTTGGATTTTGTTATGATTTATGGCATTATAACTCCGCAACAGACATTTCTCAGAATTCTCTCTACTTCTAGCTATGGTTGTGCTGTTTCCATAGAGGTGCAGGACTTTATATTGCAGTGAAAAATGAGCCCACAGAGAGTAAAAATGTGACAGGAGCAAAAACACCCACGATAACTGCTGGGAGTTCAGTGGGTTTAACTCCTAAACACCCGTCTCTGCGTATCAAATGATATATTTAGCAGGTCTTTTCAATTATAAGAATCCTTTCCTGTTTTAGAATGCTTTACATGCAACTGTAGAATGTTGTTCTAGTAGCCATATACTGTATGTTTGAACTGAAGACTGATTCAAAAGAAGAATAACAACACAGAATGTTAGAAGCCAGGATTTGTTGGTTCTGTTTTTGAGACTGTCATTGGTACACTGCACCTTCATTGCTCATGATGTGTCTTTCAGCATAAGAAAACACCACATTGACATATTAACAAGGTAAAAAAAATGTTTTTACTGGAGAGAGAGTCTAATTTAAAGTAAGTCACAATACGGAATCCACCATTATTAGAAAAATTACATTGCAGGAAGTGTAGCTATTTGTGTGCATTTATTGACCCATGTTCATTAATAATCTATAGTCTGATGTCCAGTTATCTACTGTAAGCAGCATTTCTAATTTTAGTTTTTTTAAATTAAAAAACGTTACAAATGGGCCCACTGAGAATTAAAACCTCAACGCAGACAGTACAGTATTAGTGCTAAACTCTATTACCATCATTGCAACATCTAGAAAATGGAAATATTACCAATTATCCCATTTAGTTTTGATTTTGGCAACTTGGCATACGCTTCGACTATCCATATTAATAATATATACAGAAAAATATGAATGACATGTGGGTGGGGGTATGCATTGTCTTTCTGGAAAGAAAACAAACAAAAACAAACAAAAACACAACCTGAATCTAATATCAGCTCAACTGTTTGGCTTCGAATGTGGCATCACAAAATGTCTGCAACAAGTGGAAGGGCCCTTGTTTGAAAGAAATGCCTTATTTGGGAATTAAAAGCTGTGTTGTTGCTGCTTTTCAAATAATCCTGCATCAGCCTGACTGGTTGCTATGATGACAACAAGATCGAGTTCAGGCTTAATGGGCTTTTGTAGGCAGGTACTTACATTTTTGAGCCAAGTCCAATATTCAGTGTTTCATTGGAGGTAAATTAAGAGCTGCCTGTGTTTCTGCCTGAGCAGTATTTCTGTCTGCATGTATTGAACCAACATTTAAGTCATAATGGCAAACAAAATATGTTACAGTCTGCATCTGATTTAAGGTGGGATGGTGCACTTTACTGAAAGCAGAATGTGGAACAAAAGAGTGCAAATAAATCAATTTCAGGTTCTGCAGGATAATACCAAGAAGGTTCAGGAGGAGCCTGAGTCATCACATCAGCGTATAGATAACATGCCTCACAGATATTCACTGGATAACAGCAAAGCATCATTTATCACTTCGACACAAACACATTGGAGTCGTACTAATTCATTCAACATCACGGTTCTGGTGTTGAGATTTCAATGATCCTGCTTTTCCTCTTGTTTGTGCAATATCAATGTGCATGCAACGGTTTGTGTAGGTGTCACACATGCGTCTCTGTGGGTGTGTGTTTGTGTGTGTGCCACATTGCCAGTGAAGCATTTGACCCAATTACTGGGAACTGAAACCCTGGATCAACAAGTGGAGGTTCATTCATGTGGAGGATGGATGTGTGTGCGTGTGTGTGTGTGTGTGTGTGTGTGTGTGTGTGTGTGTGTGTGTGTGTTTATTCATGAACTCTGTGCCAATATGTACACATGCCAGACCACACAAAGAGTAAAAGTTTCAACAATGTTATCACCTGAATCAGTGACACTAAAACACACAAGCACTCACACACACACTCAAAATTTGTGTGTGCTATTGTGCACAACAAATACTGGACTGAACACAAATAACACGACTGAACACAAATAAGAAGGTGTTGTGGAAGATTAGAGTGGTGCCTCTGTGGAGCTAATAGGACACTCTACATGATCGGGGGGGAAGAAAGATGGTTATGCAATGACTTAATTGAAGTGCAGTGATTTTTAGACTGGTCCAGTCTGTGTGTTTCTTGAGCATGTACAGTATATTATTATTATATAAGTCATCTTTCATTTGTTTTTGACCTCATACATAATGTCACAAACCAGCTCAAAGATTGTGACATTTAGTTCAATCTAATTTATCAAAACTAACCACCACAAAGTGACTTGTTGATGGTGTATACACAAAAGGAAGTTGATGCCAGGTGGATGCAAGTTAATGGAAATAAAGATGACGTAGTTAATATGTAAATAACGTGCAGTAAAACAATATAGGGGAATATATAGCAGCATAATAATATAACATTCACAGGGGCCAGGTTTTCTGCAGTTCTCAGTTCTTTTACTTTGAATAATTAAAGCATGTTTTGTTAATATTCTGCTTTTGCTTCAATATACTTTTCAACACAGGAGTTTTGCTTGAAGTGGAATGTTGTTTACAGTACTGAAATGCAAACCATGTTATCCTGTCCCAAGAGACAACAATTTACACATACCTTCTGTCAATTCAGAATCACTAATTAGTCAAACATGCATGCCTTTGGCCTGAAGAAGGAAGCCAGAGCAAAATGAGTTGTAAAAAGCTCTATCAGGACCTAAACAATATGCAACTTCACATCTAAATATTTTTGAAACATGGTTATATTCACGAATACAGACTCCCAAAAGTTTTACAGCAAGTACTTCAGGTTGTCGGTATCAGTGCCAACTCAAGAGTAAACACAAAGATTCCCCTGGTAAACAAAATATGTGTACAGAATTAGAGCAAGACTATTTCATACAGTTATTTATACACATTAGAATGTCCTCAGCTGTTCACATAAAAAGCACAGCTGAAAATCATGAGACGTTTTCACAAAAAACAAATCTGCACTCCAAAATGCTTTTTGATAAAAATAAAAATAAAAATTGTAAGGGATAATACAGTGTAATATAAAATACATCCACATTTGGCATTTTCTTTTTTCTTTTCTTTTTTAAAAACAAAGAATAGGGTTACAACACAAAATCAAAAGACACAGCAGATATGTCCTCTGGAGCTGATCAGTTTGCTATTCTTTGCCCACAAGCTTTTTACATTGTGGAGTGATGAAGCAACTTTAAGACCAGCAAGTCTAATTGTCTTTGATTTGGAGACGTCATTTCTCTACAAAAGGAGGGCAGGTTGAAGGAGGAACTTTTTCATCCACACAGGAAACTGCTTCCTGTGTGGATGCAGCAGCTCTTCAGTCTGTCTATCTGTTTTTTGTCCAATAACCTTAACTGAATCTTCACCTCCATCTCTCGCTCATTTGCCTTCATCTCCCCTCTTTCTCTGCTTGCCTCCACACTCTCTCTCACTTTTTCATTAAAGCATTTATAAATTGACTTAAATGAGATATTTTGTAATTCAGTGTTTTTGTCTTTCTGCTGCATGAGTACTAAAATATCACCTGCACTGTTTGTTAGTCACTTGTTAGATCAGATTAAACTAGAACATGACTTTCTCTGTTTCCAAGAAGCTAAACAGTCTGAAGTTCTTCCAGCGTGCCTCAGAGCAGTGCAGTGTTGATTACAGCCGCGATATGTTAGTCAGTTAGACTTTATTATCCCTGGGGGGTGATTCTTTCTCACAGCATTGTACATCACCTTTACACACATTGTCTTAAAAATTACAGACTTCATACGACACAACAGCACTCAACAATGACAGGCTGAACAACACAAAAACAAGACGTGTGTTTTCATCAGTGTGTCACCTAGTTTAGAGCTGCTGTTGCTGCAGATAAGAGGCTTTTGCTGGTGTGAGCCCTTCTGCACCTCAGGGTCCTGTACCTGCATCCAGAGGGCAATATTGTGAAGTGGAAAGTGACTCAGCGTGTGATGTCCTGTGTTATGGACATCACAGTGGAAGAAACTGCCTATACAATGTACTTCTGAAGGTATTTCTTTGTATACTGTAAGTATTAAATTGAAATTTGTCAGTACAAATTAATTGAGGAAATCATAAGATCCTTAAAGCTAGATTTAGCACAGGTCTCACCCGTCGTTGTTCTTTAGTGAGGCTTACAGTGCTACCAAACTAATTTGATTTAAATCATACCACCACAAACTAATTGCCACCTTTTCAGACCCCTTCTGATCGCCTGGGGCCTACTCAGCTGCTTCAAGGGAGTCCCATTGAGATGAATCAGGATTTTTGTAGATTTCTCCATTGTTTCAACTGTGGATTTGCAATATTACAGTAAATTCCTGCTGTGATGGTAATACAGGGAGCTGCTGCAGACAAAGAAACAAGCACACACACCATGTACAGTATTCTGTATGTAGGTCTTGAAATATGTTTAGGGTTTCACAGCACCACCTACTGGAACAGGTCGGTTCAGGTGTTTTCACCCAGTCATGAGCATCAGTTTCATCTGTTGTTGCTACTCACATTGAAACTAAACCTCAGTCCAGATTTACTCAGCTTGTGATGCATTCAGTTGGTCTATTTCACACTTACCCTTTGTGATATTCATAACGACAATATGTGGAGTGTCTACACTTTAGGATGAAGAGTGTGATCATGCTTACGTCATGAATCAGCACGGGCTTGACCAGTTGTCCTGACAGCACCCGAATGTATTTCCTGTAATTGAGTTTAGTGATATAAGCTGTTTGCATTAAACAGCTGCTCCTTGAACCCTCAGCTGCAATATTGTTTTACTTTGATGACCTTCAAGCTCAGCCGAGGATTTCAGCTCAGAAGATATTGGCTTCAAAAGTACACTTTCCCGAAGAAGTAAGTAACATGTTGTCACTGAGCTTTAGCCAGCAAATGAATCTTAATGGGAGATGCAATATGAGATCTGCATCCTAAGTTATGCCTACTAATGTTTAAATTGAGAGCTCAATGTCAGCTAAGAAAGAAGTTTGACTTCTAGATTTATCTTCATCCTCTGGATAGACACAATTTTAATGGCTCCATTTAAGGTTAATGAATAATTTCCCCG